>VCRD01000895.1:46967-131919 GCA_006783055.1 Trinorchestia longiramus
GCCTAGATAGGAATGAGATAAAAACAAAGCTCTGAAACAAGGCTGAAACAAGGCTGAAACGTGAAAGGACTACGACGTAAATAGGGTCGAGCTCGGCAGCAAGGAGTAGAAAGAAGGCCCGACAGTAAGTGTTTCCACAAGTAACACTAGACGGGTCTGTATCAACGCTCTTACTGCCTTCGCCAGCCGCAATATTTGGCGAGCACTTAAAGCTTCCAAACGCTCAACAAAGAATAAAATGGAACCTTTCGATAGACATAATGCAAGGCAATGAAAATAGAGTTTCTGAGAAGATAAACAAGAACGCTATTGACGAAGATCTCGAAATGTTACAGGATAACTGCTTTAATATTTCTTAAGAAAGCCCCAATGATGAATCCCAATCCCATTAAGATCGTACATTTACGTAGATCTCATGGACCTCGTACTCTACTTTCCAAATCGATACTTTCATTGAAATTCCCCCATTCCAAGCGGCGGAACTATATATAGATCCTCCCAAGAATGATCCCATTCAGCGGAGCGTCTACATAGTGACTACCTTGTTTTTGGTGTTATGGTTTAGCGGCTGCTACGATATAAAGATTGTGCCTAAAATAGCGGCATCTGGTATATTTTATTGTTATTTCATTGTCAATTAGAGCAATCGTGGCCAGTGTCATGAATGAAATGATGAGGATTGGTGCGTGGCTGCGGGTCAAGATGATCAATACACTTGCTGCTTCTCTTGCCTCGCTGCCAATGTTTTGAATTGCTTTTATTTTCGTACATTCTGTGATCTTCAATTTACTTACATTTAGTGTGTTCACCAGTATGTTCTCTCTTTTTACCGATAATATACCCATATTTTTGACCATACCATGTCTTCTCGTAAAAGAAAACTAAACTTAGATGATGAAGTTGATGTCAGTAGATTATTGCAGTTCTTAAAACGTTTACCTGGTGATCTGTAGAATGATCCGTAAAATATCATATTTTTCATGCTTTTACATGCTATATGTATTCAGTTTAAATAAAAAAATTGTTATTTTTTACATGTTCAGTTTAAGAATTTTATTTCATATATGCTTAAAAATGTCATTTTTGGTGTTCTCGGTTTTAGAGTTTCATTTTTGATAAATAAAATGTCTATTTTTTGTTACTAAACAGTATTTTTGTACAAATGAAATATATAGATACATTTTTACAAACTAGATTTAATCTAGTGATGCTTGTAGAATTTCTTTTAGTTTCTTATGTGCGCGGTTTAAGAGTTTCATTTCACATTTGATAAATAAGCTCCTACTTTTATGGCTGAACGATATGTTCTTGCATAACTGGAATATGTATTTGTGCCTGACTGACTAGATAAACACTCAAGATACTAATAAAAACGAACTTATTCCTATTAATATCTAAACAAAATGAAATTTTTTTCCTCATTTTGTGTAAAGCATCAAGCGGAATAAAATACAATAGTGATAGTGATGTTTCTTCCTTATTTATCTCAAATATTTACATCAAATTGAAATCTTATTAAGCGAGAGTGACTATATATAGTCACAAGCCTGCTCTTCTATTTAGCGGAGACACCAAATATAATGCTTCAAACTGACAGTCGCTAACATCGGTGATGACTATGTATAGACGGTTACAATTTTTGCAGATTATAGCAGGCACCCTACCGCTTGGAATGGGTAAAGCACAGAATTTCATCAGTAGGAATTAGTCAGAAAGATTTGAGGCCTTCAGCATATCTATACAATATTTCACTAATTTCCATTCATTGGCTAGTGTTTTTTTCACCCAGCTTGTGCTTTAGAACGTATTTTCGTGAAAAAATAGAGAAATCACCTGGAAGAGAGTTGTACGGCCAAGATTCTTACGAGAAGAAAAGGACAAAAGACGAAGTAAAAGCGCGCCTATCGTGCCTCTCAGACAAAGCGGAGCGACTACACTAACTTTTGGCCTTCTTTTTTTGATGAACTCTGAGAAAAATAAAACGGAAATGTAATGCCACGGACTGCATGAGGGAGAGAGAGCGTGCGAGGAGGTCGGTGAATAAAATTTCCGTCTGGCCAAGCCATCGCGCCGGAAAACGCCAAACGTGAACATTAGCATAGAAATGGACATTGGCGAGCAAATCTGGCTAGAAGTGATTCTTGGTTCCCTAGGCGCGTGTTATCTGGGTACCGACAGTTCCATTGTAAGGACAGACCTATCGTTAATATCGAGTACCATTGGGAAGACAATTCCAATATTTGGCCCATACTTTGCCAGATATCGGATAGCACCGACCTGAGACTTCTATATTACCAGCGGACAGACAGAAATATATTGGTAACGTGGTACTAACGCATGAATATTTATGTACCAGTGACTGGGAAAACATAACGTAAAGGATAAAGAAACTAAACTATATTTATACGTGAGTGGCATGAGTGGCCGACAAGAATTAAATACTACAGAAAAGGAGAAATAGAGTAGTCATTACAAGTTAAATGAAATCCCCTAACCGTAAGAATGACATTCATCAGAAAAAATTTGTCCTTCAAAAGCCCAAAAATCTAACAATAATGTTTCACGTTGAACTTCCAAAGTTACAGAAGAACACGTGATGAAGAAACAAAAATGAAGTTATCAATGGAAGACATGTACAAAATGATCGTGTTTCTCAACCAGTCCTCAGATTCTCTATCTCTAGTCTGTCGATGGAAAAGTGAGCTTTTTCCTGCGCACAGCCTTTCATTTTTAGCTTTCGGGCGGACGTATATATGAAGATGGGACAATTTCCGAGCCAGGGGATAAAACACTCTCGTATCTGAGGCAGCGTCGCTCGCTCCAGACTTTCAAACATTGGAGAAATCAACAGCCACAGTCGAAAGAATTTTTAAATCAGATAAAAGCAGGAAAAAATTCTATTGGACTCGAGCGAGAGTATAAAGCTAGAGTGTCAGATATCCTGTTCATGTAAAGCAAAAATTTGTTTCACTTCATTAACACGAAAAAAGTTATGAAAAAGTTTGGATTTAGTAGCGGTTTAACTGGGATGTCCTTGCAAGGAAAGTTCAGACTTGGGCTCTGATATAAGTAAGAAATCACTAAGCTACAGTGAATATACTCGCCTAATGCCTAGTTCACAACTTATTTCTAAACATAGAAACCTTCACAGTACTTACAAGCAAAAGAATTTTTTTGATATACGAGTACCATTTATGAAATAAGTTTGAGTCTTAAATCATAGAAGTCCAATTGTGAAGTGTTAATTTAAAAAAATCTTGAATCATAGTAGCATGATTTCAAAGAGTAAATTTAGAAACATTTAATCGTAGGAGCGCGAATGAAGACGTGCAAGTATACTTCAAACTTTCTGCAGAAAAACGCAGTTTCTGAGTTCTGTGCTCGCGTGGTTAGCACGTCGCGTATTGAGAGGTCAACGTCAGAAGTAAACCACACTTGCATGACCAAAATATGCTGATAAATTTGCCATTTAAGCGAAATATGAACCTATACTCAATTAAATTTCTATCACTAGTTTCATGAAGTAAGTTGAACTGAAATAGAAACAAATAAACTACGAACAGGACTATTCCACCATCCCAATACGTGAACAGCAGAACTGAGGTAATGACTAGTGTGATCTCTGCTCCTCCACGAGGGGAGACTGCGAGTTATAGAGCACGACGCACGAGACTTAGTCCACCGTTAACACCACGAATACAAGGTGTTCCAAAAACATGCGCTCGCTCTTTTACTACAGTTTTAAGTATAGATCAAAATTTTTTGTCACCTAATTTACTTAAATTTAACATTTTTACGTTTAATTCATTAGACTTTTATCTATGTCAACAAACATATTAATCAATACAAAGTATATGAGTAGTGGGCAGTCAAAGAGCGTGTACATTTTTTTGAAGAAACCATTTGTGTTGAAAATAATTTTACGAGACATTGCTCGAGTTAAGCCCCCTAAATGCATTTCTAATTAACTCACCCTCCTCAGCAACGAATGCACTAATGTAGCTTGCTGGAAGAAATTTTAGATTGAAAATAGATAATAAACAGCAAGAACTTGGAAATATTAAAGACGCCAACCCTAAAATGAAATAGACATAATGGATGATCAATTCACAGCACAGACTTCGCCATTCGCATGGGAGAAAGCTAACTCATGAGCTTCTACCCATGAAAATTAGTTAGGTTGGCTATCACTCATTCCAGTTACTCATGAAGACAAATTAGCAAAATATCTTGCCTGAATAAAAAACGGAGCTAATAATTTGAAGATATATGTTTCTCGTACTCATTCCCGGAAGCAACATCATAACTATAGTATAAAGAAATATGGGTCTCGTACTCACCTCTGGAAGCAACATCATCCCACTCTATAATAATACACAGTTTGTTTGTTTGTTTGTTTGCTTGCTTGCTTGCTTGGTCCGTCTCTGTCACGCTCTTAAGGATTTAGATAGGAAGAAATTCGATCGTTTATATCCATTTATTGCAAGCATTGGATTGTGGATACCAAAGGCACATCCGTCAATCTAGACGCTCCTTCGCAAAGCCGGTGTCCACTGATAAATCAAACGAAAGAATTCAGTAAAAAGCACGTGAATTTTCACGTGTGGGTTCACTAGTAAAGAACTATGGGTCTCGTACTCACCCCTGGAAGAGTCCGCTTCTCATGTAAGGCGTTCTGGGCGTTGAGGGCAGACTCGCGCGAACTGTACGTTAAGAAGGCACATCCTGCACGTACAATCATATGTTAGTTAAGCAAAGGGAAAATACACCCTATAAAATGATAAATTTAAAAAATAAAGACATGAATATTTTCATACAAAACACTCATAGATCAAATAGTCACACTGAAGTTTTTGGCTCCGTGAAATTTGACGTAAAAAACTATAAAGGGTGTACCAAAAAATTGTACACATTCTGACTTCTCAGTATTCATGGATTTTGAGTTCAAGTAGATATTTATTGATATACATACAATCCTAAAAAGTTAAATTAAAGTTAGGAAAATAAATTGTTGTAGAAACGATCATTTATTGTCATGTAGAATTATTTAATGTTCTCTCTCATTAGTAACTGTCTGGCAAAGAGTGAGTGCATTTTTTGATACACCCTGTAGAGTAAAGCAATTTCACGTCGATTGAGTCAATTAAATCACTGTGTAGTACGAAAGCATATACAGGGTGGCCCACAAGTAAGGTACCTTTTTAAAACTATTATAGCTATAAAACTGCAAATGGTAAAGAGATTTGGTTAATTCAGAATAAATGAGATTTTAAAGTTTTCTACCAGCGTATCAAGTCTACCGACAATCATAACATATTGCCCAAAAAAATTCATAAAATCCACCCCCCCCCCAAAATGAATCGCTACGCAATGGAACAACAAGCAAAAATAGCGGAACTTTACTTCCGATGTAATTGTTCGGTTACTGCAGTTCAGAGGAATTACAGGGATATTGATGGTATTGGAAGAAGTCCTTCGAAGAAGTGCATAAAAAAAATTGGTATTGAAATTTAGAGAAACTGGGACAACAGCAGACAGACAACGTTGTGGCAGGCCACGGACCATACGAACTGGTGCTTCAATTCAGCTTGTTGCTACGAGTGTTGCTGATCGGCCCAAAACGTCAACTAGGAGACATTCAATTCAACTGAGAATGTCACGTACCTCACTGCAACGTATTTTGGTAAAAGATCTGAAGTATCATGCACATAAAATTCAATTAACTCATGAACGATTTTATCACGTCTTTGAGGATCATTGGACCATATTTTTTTGAAGATGCTAATGGTGATGCAATTTGTATTAATGGACACCTGTATAAAGACGATTCAAGAATATTTGATACCTGAAATTGGAGATAATAACACAGAGATTATTTTTTCCAACGAGATGAAGCTATAGCGCACACAGCGAAAGAAACAATGCAAATGTTAAAAACAATTTTTCCAAACAGAATAATTTCTCGTTTTGGTGATATACCGTGGCCGCCTCGATCTCCAGATCTAAATGCTCCTGATTTCTTTCTCTTGGGATACTTAAAGAAAAAAGGTTCATATTGAAATGTCTGATACTTTACAGCAATTGAAACTAAACATCATTCAAGAGATTAACAACATTTCACCAGAAACATTAAGGAAAGTAATGAACAGCACCGTTGAAAGAGCACGCCATTCTTTGACAAATAATTGACGTCATTTAAAAGATATTGTATTCCATATTAAACGTATTTTATTGTTTCATTTATAAATTATAATTAACTTTGAAATTTCTTTTTTCATTCTGAATTAACCAAATCTCTACGATTTTCAGTTTTGTAGCTATAATAATTTTAAAAAGATGCCTTACTTAAAGGCCACCCTGTTGTACAAATTGTTTGAAATTCTTGAAAGTTCAAAATTTGTATTAAATTTTCACAGTGACAAGTAAACTTTAACTTTATCTTAAATTTAAGTCTGTAAACTTAATGGTATACTACATAGATACGCGTCGTGTCGGCAACAATTATTATTGCTAGTTATTTCTATACTCACCTGGTGATGAAGCTTCTGCAAAAGCACAAAAACTAAGTTATGAGTTGCTAAAACTGGCAACCTCTGCAAATTCAAGATCAAGTGCTATTTGTGTTAGATTACTGAAGCCGAAAGTCCGTGCAATAAGCCTGCACATCTTGTACATTATTTCACAATATTTTCATTGTTTTTTGTTCTTCTTCTAATCGATCATTATTTTACGTTCAGATCCTGCACTGTATTATAAAAAATACTATATTTGGGAGCAGACATTTAATGGAATTCAGCAAATGAACACGTGAGTAAATAATTTGAACATTGTCCCGCTCAAACGTTCTACATTGTTTCCATAACACTTTTTTGCACAGAATTCCTCCTGAACTTCAACTTTAAAACAACTAAGCATAATTTCATCACTCACTGCTGCACCAGCAGCTGGTAAGCAGATACTAAGCAAAAGAACCCCTGAAAAAGAAAGCGTCCACCAAGAAGCACCTCCAATTTCAGTAATGGTGTTCGAAAAGCGATGCAAGGTGTGGTGCCTGTGGTGGTGGGTGCAGCGAAAGCTCGCAACATCGCTGCGCCAGCGCATGCATCAAACATGAGTCAGAATGAGAGAATGTATTTCCTCTGGTCAATGACAATGCTCCCTCGTGAATACCACGACTGTAGAGACAATTACTAACTGATGCACACCTAAAGCTGGTAAGGACTCCCTCTGGTAGAATCATTGAAGCCTGCAATTGGTGATGGTTCTCCCCAGCAAACATCCTCTTCCATGTTAACAAATGTTTTCTGGCATAATCATGTCTTGAATGCCCACACTCTCTGCGTTAGATGGCATCACAGGAATGATTACAGGATGTAAACTGTGTCATTTGCTTTTGAATGATAAAACAAATTTTGAAACAAATAGAAATTATCAAATAATGCTTCTTACATTACCAGCATCGCGACAACAAGCCCGGGTTATACGATCAAAGTACCATTGAATGAAAATACAATAATAACAGGTCATTGCAAGCGTTAATTACTTGAAGTGAGGCTGTTGATTATACATAGCATGTGCTGTGAGTCCAGTCAATTCTCACGGTACGTGACTCAATTTTTATGTCTCATTTTATTTCCCCCCCATTTCGAAAAAAAAAGCTAGAAAAATCAAAGTGTAATATCAGTCTCAAATAGATTATAAGAAAATGGAGAAACTTAGCCAAAATAAAAATTACACGTCTTTATTTTCTTGATAGAGAATGAAACCATTTTGCCGTACAGCCTTTGCTGCGCTCACCTCAACGGAATGCAACGACTGCTGCGATTTCGTGCGACGGAGAAGTAAACTTGCGCATATCGCGGCGCGTGTAATGGCATTCAGTGATACAAAGTGCATCACTTAGAGAGCCTGCAGGCATGGCTTTTGTACGAGCATTTTTGGGAGGGGCGATATACAAACCTCCCTGACTTCAAAATTGAACTGCGAGCTAGGGTCCGTAGACACGCAAAGAACAGGTTTCGCTTACATGGAACCGCCAGCAAACAGCAGGAGACGCTTTTATTTATTGTGTGCACGTTTTTGTGTTCCGCAAAGTATTTTAAAATGAAGTTACGCTTTGGTGTTACGTGAGACTGAAACACAAGCATCAGTAGAAATTTTAGGGGCGAGCACTGAACAAAAGTCCACGTATAGGTCAAATAATTGGCTCAGGCTGATTATTTTCGAACGAACCGTTCAGGATACACAGTCGAAATCATTCCAATCCTTAAAATATTTTTAGTAAAAGAGAACTCTACTGAAACAACATACATTTTAATTTTTCAATCAAAAATATGAAGAGGTTTAAATTCCACATAACTTACTTCAAAGGCGATACTAGAATAATGGAAGGTAAAAAATTAACTCATATGTTGCCTTTTAGCGCTCACACGATCTTTCTAATCCATCAATATACGAGTACAGGGTACGAGGGTTGTTTGAAGATGTTTTTAATGTTAGATGAACAATAACATTTCAGCATAAAATGTGTACACGTACATCAAATTTGTATAAATATCCTTGATGATACTTCTTTATCAAATTATTCTATGAAATCACCTTTGGCTTCAATGACTGCTTCTTCGCAGGTCCGAAACCGATGGTGAGCGGAAATTAAGTGGTTCTTATTCGTTTCAGACATCACCTGGACAATGCTGGCCATCAGTGAAGTTATGGTACCATGAAGACGTCGATTAGTCTCTTTCAACAACGCTCCACACGTAATAATCCATAGGATTTAAATCCGACGAGTTTGGGGGTCACAAATTGGAGTTCACATGATCGTAAAAGTTCTCTGCTAACCAGTCTTGGGTTTACTATGGCTTTGTGAGAAGGTGCTGAGTCTTGTTGAAAGACGTATGGCCTTCCATTGGATACTTTATCCAGGGCTTAAGAACCGGTTTTAGAATATCAATGTATCTAGCAGCATTAACCATGAGATCTGGAAAAACCTGAGGTTGCATGACATGACCTTCACTACTCACAACCCCTAAAACCATCACAGTAGCCGGAAATTTGGTGCGTATTCCCCTGGATACTGTAAAAGGATCTGCACTGATAATTTCAGCGAGTTATCTGGAATAAAAAATAATCTTTTGAATGATTTGAGTGTGTAATGAACTGAAAACGGCGCGGCCTCAAATATCCCTCATACCCTTGTACAATTATGTGCCCACTTCAATTCGTTCATCATTGACTCGAGTTTTTCTAAAATTTTGAATTCAGCAACAATGGAGCAAGATTAATTCAGATTCAAATGAGAACCATCGTTAACAGCAGAAACGCTCGGTTGGAGTCCATAGAAACCGCTTCATCACTCACGATCATGAGCTTCATTTCTCGTTATTGTTGAAAACGAAATCTCGTTAAAAGATCACTAAGCACCCTGAAAGCTTTAATTAATTACGAACCAAATCCATAAAGCACAGTATTAAAAAAAGTCAAATTTAACTCGCGCTCTGATCTTGCACAGAAGGAATGATACTCGTGTCTAAACTCGGCAAAGCAAATTTTAGATGATCTTTCCTGATGTCAAGTAGAGGTGCGCTACCTGTGCATAGTTTGAATACAGTTCTTCACTTCAAGACAGCAGGCCAGCTTTCTTTTGAACATGCAATGTTTGATTCATATAGAATATCATTAATAACCTAACCATTATCCCTCAACCCAACTATCATACATCAACCTAACATCACACATCAACCCAAACATCATACATCAACCTAACATCACACATCAACCCAACCACCATACATCAACCTAACATCATACATCAATTTAACATCACACATCAACCCTACCATCAGAACGACGAACAGGAAACTGCTCTAAACTGTGATCAAATAATTGTGAGCTTATCACAATACTTTTTATTATTACTGCCACCATACAATTGAGATTGTTCATACAATTAACAGTCAGAATTTCTTAAAATATTATCCAAAATCCAAAATAATATGATCTCCAGGAGTACACGGTACTTGAAGTATTAATCAAATCGAATAATAGTTCGACAATAAGGAATCAAATAATTAATGGTATAATCTCCATCAAGGGTAACTATTATCAGCGCTACTGCACAATTAAGATTATTCATATCATTGACAATATAAAGATCGTTATATTTTATTAAAAAAGCATCACAAGTTCAAACACCTTGAGCGGTTGGCACAGCCTGCTACAGTAGGTGATGACCAATGGAGTCATCTCACACGGATCACCAATGAAAGATTAAAAAATAAAATATATCTATCTATTGCATTGCAGATTCGTAAAATTTTAATTAAAAACATATGCATTTCTTAATCCTTAATTTTTCGAAAGCATGAGGAACAAAAGGCAAGATAGATGTTCAAATTCCCCAAATGATAAATAATGCAAGCACTCAATTTTTATGATTTTTTTCATAAGAATATAAAGCAAGCTACAAGAAAAATATCATTTTTTAGATAAGAATTAAATATCCATGAAATAAATAATTCTATATTGACCTTCATGTCAGTTGTGCACTCGACTTGGAAAGCCAACATTACTTGTACTTACGGTGATGCCAACAGAAATAACTCGTGTGTCAAGGAATAAAACTGCTTGGAGTACATTCAAACTCCAACCTTTACGCTATTCCCTCAGCATAAAATTACTGACTGAATTTTAAAAGCCTTGTACAAGACATGTAAATACATCATTCAGAATATGGGATTATTTGATACTTCGACTCTATTAAAGGCGAATTAGTTAAGACATAAGGCAGCTCTGGATCAGATATTAAAAAGATTTAGATCAGATATTAGGCATCTTTAACACGTTGCCTGCGATTGCCTAGCTGGTGCAAATCTTTACTTTGTACACACAGTCACTAGAAAGCCTTGAAAAAATTATAGAACCTAACCTGAGCGACCCACCGGCGGGTCGTATCGCACTCAACGTGTTAAGTCACATACCTGAGTTACAAATGTGATTCAGTCAGCAACTCAACTACAACTCTTCAGTACCGAGTTTAAATCGGGCTTCTAAATGGGTATATAATTATGTCAAGACCTTCAAACTTTTAACTTTTCTTGGTGGATATCATTTAGTGAGGCGAATTCAGTTTAGAGAACATTTGAATTCAACAATTATTCCTTAATATTGTGCTAATTATGGGAGACAAATCTGCCGTACGTAAACTGAACGTCGCGTCAAAGTCAAGGACCTGGATCTAAGTTTATCAATCTGATAAATACAAATTTCCAGCGACAGCAGGTCAACGAACTGACTAGACAAAACAATATCCCTGACCTTGTCATGAAGATCCCCTGATCTCAGAATAATTAGATTAGAAGTTACGGACAAGATCGGTGATCGCCATATAATAGACTTCGCGCTCCAAGTCCACGACCCTAACGATAAGACTCTCCTCAAAAACTCCCTTAACTACAAACGTGCAAACTTCGAATTAATGAAAGAGGAGCTCAGGAGTTTAGACTACGATGAACAAATGAGGAACAAAAATGCCGAGGAGTGTTACATGATACTTGAAAAAATCGCAACTACAACAGAGCACCCCATCTATGAAAACAAATGAGACCAACCAATCACCCTCCTTGGTTTCAAAAGAAATTAAGCACCTTGTAAATGCCGTACAGCAGTCGTACAAAAGACTTAGAAGCAAACATAACCCTATCGTCAAAACCACATTTGCACCAGCAGGGTCGTTAAACGAACGACAGAATGTACGAAGTGAAATAAGGAAATTGCAGTACAAGTAAAAACCAATCCGAAGAGCTTCTATTCATACATAAATGACAGACCACTCAAAAAAGAGACTATTGGATTAGTGGTCGACCCTGGTACCTCAACTCCAACAGACAAAAAAAGCTAAGCCAGAATTTTAAACACGTACTTTACTTCTGAGTTCACTCGAGAAAACTTAACTGAAATACGGTAATCTTGAACCGTAAACCTCCAAGAAATACTGACTAACTGTATATTCTTAGTCAAAGAAGTAGAAAAACAGCTGATCCTTCTAAACCCATGTAAATCGAGTGGAGCTCACGGTCTTGCTCCCTGAACACTCAAAGAAACAGCTGAAGTAGTTAGTGAACCCTTAGCAAACATCTCTAATCGATCGCTTGAAACGGAATTGTTCAGGAAGATAGAAAGCATGCAAATGTCACTCCTATTTTCAAAAAGATGAACAAATAAGCCCCCAATAACTATCGCCCAATTCATCTTACCCCTGTCATCAGTAAAACAATGTAAATGTTACTCAAAGTCAGGACAGCATCTCCAAGCCCAAAACCTGATTACTGACATTCAGCATGGATTTAAGGAAAAACCTAGCTGTCTAACAAACCTCCCAAACTTTTTTAGAGAATTCGACAGTATATACAACTGTACAAAAGCTGGAGATTTAGTATACAACTTTCAAAAAACCATCAACCAAGTTCCCCATAAAAGACGAACGGTCAAAGTGGAAGTGCATGGAATACAAAGTCACTACTCACGATGGATGCGAAACTGGCTCGCTGGTGGCACTCAACGAGTGATGATTGACGATCAAGCCAGTGATTTGACGCATGCAACATCAGGAATCCCCCAAGGGAGCGGAGCGTTTTAGTCTCGCTCCTCTTCCTCATTTACACCAACGACTTTGACGTCTGAATCGTAAGTAAAATCATCAAATTCGCCGACGACACAAAACTTTGTCACAAAACATTCACCGAAAGAAATAAAATGACTATTCAACCAGATCTCGATCGTCAACTTCAATGGATTGAAATGAGCTTCAACACTAACAAATGTTCAGTAATGCACGTTGGTGCTAATAATCAGCATTATCCAAAATACAATCAATGACACACCTATTAAGGCAGTACAGCAACAACGACATCTTAGTATCATTATCTTCTATAACTTTTAACTTAAATAGTACTTCTTTTAACTTTTATGTGCTGATCGATGTACATAAAAGTTAAAAGAAGCCAAGCTCTCCAGTATTCATACATACCATCATGTAGAGCACCTGTCCCACGTGACAGCTTAACAGTACCCTTAGCACTAGAAGATATAAGTATACTTCTCAGTTTACTTTCCAGAAGTCTTAATTTTAATTAACTTGTACACTAAGCATCTACTAAAAATTCATTTTCTTAATATTGTATGAAATACTAATGTTATTCAAGTCTGTTGAAGTTGCTATAATTATTTTGAAGTTATTTTTCTCAAATGGAAGGTGTAATGAATTTTTATCTGAAGTGTCCACAAGCAGCAGCAGCCAAGAAATGCAGGAAGCTTTAGTACCAAGAACAACTCCGGAGCAACACTCGCCAAATCAGAGTGAACTAGATAATTTAATCAGGGATTTGGGTCTTTGTAAGTTGGGAGTTAAACTTCTTTCATCAAGGCTGAAGGAATGGAATCTACTGATTGAAGACTGCAAGACATCTGAATATCAAAAGTACTATGAAAAATTTTAAATTTATAATTAGAGTATTAACGATCTATGTTATTGTAAAGATGTGATTGGTTTATTTACTGCTGTTTGACTCAAGCATGATTCTTCAGAATGTCGCCTGTTCAGAGACAGTTCAACACGAAGTGTCAAAGCCGCGTTACTCAACCATGGAAATAAATATCCTTCTTTGCTTGTGGCACACTCCATGCAAAATAAAGAAAATTACTATATGTAATGTCCAGTAACTTCTCAACAAAATAAATTATGCTGGACTCAGATGGGGTGTTTTTGATGATTTCAAGATGCTTGCTTTCTTACTTGGCTTGCAAGAGAGATGCACATTACTCATGTTCCCTCTGCTTATGGGACAGCAGAGCTGATGATCATTACAAGAGAATGACAATGGCCGCCACGAGAGGAACTACAGCCATGAATGTTGAATGTTCTCAAATAGCCTCTAGTAGATTCCAACAAAATCTTATTATCCACACTTCATATCTAACTCAGATTGGTGAATAGTTTGTATAGTTAAATAGTTAGTTTGTGAAGGCTTTAGATTTTGGGGAAGTTTTTCAAGAAATTCATCTTATATTTCTAAAGCTATCTGAGGCTAAGATCAAGGGTGGCTTATCTGTTTTGCTTCAAGTAAACGCAATTTTGGAGTCAGAGAAACTGAAAAAAGCGATGACACAAGTTGAAAACAAAGCCTGGTGTGCATTTTGTGATGTAGTTTGTGAATTTTTAGGAAATCACAAGGATCCCGAGTGCAAAAAATTAGCGACAAAGCCTATTAAAATTTCAAGAAAATGAATTGTCGTGTGTCCTTGAAGATTCCATTTTTGTCCTCTCCCCTAGCTCTTTTCCCCGAAAACTTGGGTGATGTCGCAGAGGAGCATGGTGAGAGATTTCATCAGGACATCGCAACAATGGAAAGAAGATACCAAGAACGGTGGGATACTACAATGATGAGGGATTACATATGGTCTTTAGATAAAAGATATGAAGGTATTTATTCCAGAAAGTCTCGGTAGTCAGAAAGCGCTTCAAATCTTAAGAGAATAGTTATCAAGACATTTACAGTGCAGAGTTTTATTGTTTCTTTTTATTCTAATATTGTACTTTCTAAAGACCATTCTATACATGAAACAGTACGACATGTTGCATAGTTATCCTTACAATACTAGAATAGACAAATCCAACGAAGTGTTGTAGAGAAAAGTTGTTAATGAAATGATCAACTATGAAATTTAGAATAAATAAATAACCACTGATATTACGTAAACCGAATACAGCTTTTGAATTTAGTAGCAAAAAATGCATGCATGAACATTGAAAAATACAAAAAACACACGTGTTCCATTGTGTAAGTTATTCTAGAAAGAGTATTCATATCACAAAACATTCACTGCTCAAACAAGCGCACTATTTTGGACAACAAGTCTACGCAAAATTTTACTTTCGCTGAACAAACTCTGCGTTCAACAAAAAATCAATTCTCAGCTTGAAAAATTCATGTAGTTTATTTTCCACAAAAACGCTTCAGAAATTTGGACAAGAATGAAACCGAATGATTTATTGTCAATCTATTCCAAAGTATTTTGTGACTAAAATTTACAAACCAGATGGGTAGATTTGATGTGCAGTGCACAGGTAGGGAGTACCACAAATAGAAAGTGCGATTAGAAATATTAATAACCCAGCTCCTATTGCAAAGACCAATGTACCAGCTTTTTGTAGAAATACTATGCTTGTAACCCTGAATAAAAAACTGTACAGAAAAACTAACGAGCTCCCTGTTTTGAAGTCAAACATAGCGGTTCTCTGCTGCGCCGCCGTACATATTGAAATTCTAGTCAATGACATATTTTAAATTGTTAATCATTATTTTAGTTCTCAAAATAAAAAGGCGGTGAAAGACTTACTAAATAGATGCGTAAACAAAAGTCACCTCCTAGGTCGAATCCCGAGCGCATATGGTGAATAAAATGCTCTCAGAGTGCAAATTGGAAAGGACAGTGGTTGTAGGCCACCTACCATCAAAACGAAAAAATCCAACAAGAGAAGTGTTCGTGAAGTGCTATAAATTCCAGGAAAATATCCCATCGAAACTTCAATCCAACATTGAAGAACTCGGTGGACGGGTCGCTTTATCTTCTGACGCTATTTCCGCGGCACTAACGAATTCTTTTGGCCGAGCTTCGAGAACAGGCATTTCTCTCTTCTCTCTCTCTCTTCCTGCTTCTGAGCAAACTTTGCTGCAATTACTTCAAAATATAGAATTTTATGGTGGTACATTAGCGGTATGTGCCACCGCCCAATACTGCAATAACCCCGCAAAATGCAAATTTGAATGTCGTAATCAGCGAAAATTAAGAGGAGATTACACGTAGCCTTCATAAGAGAGATGATCAATTTTTTCAATCGTTTCATATCGCTGGCGATGCTAATGACAAAATCTGCTCGGTGGAAGTCGTATGCAGTGGAATGCTAAAAATTAAATGAAGCTTGGAGACCTTATAGAAACATATGCATATAATTGTACTTCACTAATTCCTGCACATATTGAACACCGTAACTGTAGGTGCTCACCTATTTACGCTGTTCTTAGTTTAGCTCCCAGCATTGAAAATTTCAATCACAAAATAACTACACAAGAACAGTTAGTGCTGGCCTGATGATCAATTCTTTTTTAGCGTATTTTTTATCAAAGATCAGCCCATAAATGTATTAAACAGCCTTTAGAATAACAGTATATTTTACGGGAAGATAAACCTGTCATTTTAGAAAATCATGTTTTCTCGCAAACTGTAGAGTAACTCCTTCGCATAGCACGAGGGCAAGTGCACGCTGATGGTACAGAAAATTAGGGCGAGCGTTCATTTTCTCGTTTATTAGGAAAAGGTTGAACGCCCAAATGAGCTTACAGAAACCACAACCACTTCCGTACCCAACCAAAATAGTTCAAAAAAATATCGCATAGCTTTCATAGCCATGTTACGTAGAAAAAGCAGAATGTTCTACAAATTCAAGTTCAAATGTTTTGAGTGCATTATAATTTAGAGCTGTCTAACTAAGGCAAATTACACGGAGAGCCTTGCAGGGACAGTTGGAATTTAAAAAATGGAAAATATGATATAGTGCGCCTTAATGGCGTTGTATGGTATTCAGTGCATACAAGTGATTTTCCTTTTACGAAACAGCTAGAGCCTAAAATTTAAATTGAAATCAATTGATTTTCTAATCTAATGAAAATGTGAAGGAGGAAGCCCCGAAGCCTTCATAAGTAAAGCACTTGTACGTCTAACCAATGCCGAACCCTCGACAAATTACCTGGCTTCGAAATGCGGTCGAGTGACGTCATCTCCACCACAATCCCGAGCTATTAAGTCCTACAAAAAAGGATCTCCAGCCTCACCCTCTACCTCCACACATGAACATTTCATGCTCTAAGGATCAGATCCACTACATCCGAACACCCTGAACGTGTAAAAGTTTGAAATAAATTTTGACATGGTCAGGTAATTAGACTTTGAAATAAATCTAATTACCTGACCATGTAATATGCGAACAATGAGTATTATGCATGTATTTACTTTAGTAAATATCATTATGAATACAAAATATATCGTATTGTAGATTTACAAACAACTTTTGAAGTAGCGAAGATCTCAGCTCGGAGTGTTCAAATAGATATTTAATTTTAAAAGTACAATTTCCATTCCACGCAATACTTCAATGTACACTTGAAAAAGAAATCAAGAAACTATACTTGAAATGAGATTACACTTCCAGAACCGTGCGCTTTTTACAGTACGGGAAAAATGTACAATACTGAAAGGAACGTTATGCCAGACAGTCTCTTTAAAAGTTCTCGATTTCCGAAGAAGCTCAACCAATCTCAGGAGAAGTCAACTCCAAGGCAGAAAAAAAGATTGGGAAAGCGCTGAATCCTCTTACGATAGAAGTCCAATCCAGTATAAAAGAAAATTTACACAACGTTGCTTCCTGAAAGGCTGAATCGCCCCCACACACACAGGAAGTTGTAGCCAAGCCCTCATGCTGGAGCTTCGAAACGATAGTTGGTAAGTGGGCCTTAACAGCTTTTACGTGCCTTAGACTTGTGCTGTGAGCACCAACAAAAATTGACCGTAAACAAGGCGGTAATTGGAAAGGGGATGCCAGAGGCGTTATCTCAATGAGTCCACAGGAACGCTACCGACACCTGAGTTCGTGACGGGATTGAACTTAACAAAATGGGATTACACACAAAATAGGATTACTTAATGGCTGAGACAAGCTGTTGCAATATCTTCAAAAAGACATTATCAACTATTATTTGGACTAACACAATCACGCGCTACAGGTTCTTTGTGACTATGACAGTCTCCGAAAAATACTTTAATCAAAAAGAAATGATTTTGTACATAAATTTCACAACAAACAAAACAGTTGTGTAGTATCTCGTTGCCCTATCTCCACCTAAATACATCCACACCTAAGAAAATCTTTTGTATTGTATCAAGCTCTTTATATCAGTCTTAAAAACATTGAGCTTTAGAAAAGCCTGAAAGAAAACTGCAAGGTATCACGAAGAAATGGTCGGACACGATGCAACAAAAACTGCCATTCTTCTAAAACCGACTTCTCCTAAATCTCCTCATGGGCCTAGTTTTTCCGAATTTACTGGACGAAATTAGATTCAGAGAAAAAAAGTTACCCAGAAGTCTGTCTCCGGCATTTAATTGGGGTGCGAAAGCACTGTTTTCTCTGCAACTCCTCCACGTGTTTTTCCTCTCCACGACGAGGACTGAAGGAGCATCCATGTCAAGGAGGCACCAACGTCAAACTAGTTATTAAACACCTGCCACATGTATTTCATCATAATTAAAGTTCTAATTCACTCGAAAGAAAAAAGTACCCACTGTCGAGTCAAATTTTTTGAAACTTTGAAGAAAATAACTATTTTCTAACCAAGATACACCAAAAATGTCACCAGCTCGTATAATGGTCGCATTTAAAAAAAAATTATTTGATAGAATTTATTTTTTCTTGTCATTTCTTATCAGTATCGAATCCTTCAATTTGTCCACGAGCTAGGAATGAAACACGAAAACGGATTTTGTAAGAAATTTCCCACGCATAGTTGTGTGACTTCAGGTGTCTGTTGAAGTAAACCACAAAGTCTTAATCAAAGAGGTCGATGTCAGTGAGTTGAACATGATGTGATGACTTTGGTCAAACGGATCTTGCCGCAAGAGATCCCTTAAAAAAGCAGATACTGAACAACTCTCTATGACACAGTAAAATGTTCAGAATTTGACAACTTCAAAACCAAAAAGGCATTGCGTACATTCGCGTATCAAATTTCAGGACAGTGAATGAATGTCAAAGATGCTTAATTTTATTCAAAAAGAATACAAATTATAATACAGGGTTTACTCGAACAGATTAGAAGTAGTTTGTGTAAATTACTAGCTCAAGAATAATAATGATTACTTTTGTACTGCACTGAAGTACTATAGTTAAAAGAATATACTGAAGATTTATATTTGAACACTGGTAAGAATACTACTTTCGTGCTTTAGTTTATATTTCATAACGTAAATATAGAATAAAATCAAAACTCGGCAAGGCAACACCCAACGGCTTCAATTTTTTCGCTACCATTGAAGACTTCCGGAGCAGAGACGCATAAAGGAAATGGAAACACCTCACTGATGGTCGGAGAGGCAAAATCCAAGACTTCTCTCCACGTGGTTTTGTTCGTAATAAAGTAAGTGCATGTAAAAATTCAAAACTTTGACCAAGTAAACATAAACAGCGTTTCACTCACCACTGTTACGTCATGATTTGTAAATGGGATTTTATTCGGCTCGTTCACACGTCCACATGATATTTTTTACCTTTGGAGTTCATTTTCTTCGCTCCTTTTATAGAATCGCATGACCATTCGTGGATTCGATATATCTGTACAACCAGCCTGCTGCTGAGATGTTTCTCGTACTTTTCATCATCCCTGATGAATAGAATCCTCCATCGACTTCCGATTTTGCAAAAAAAAACTATATTTTTGCCCACCCGACAACAATGATTATTTCTTACAATTACAGAAATACTTGAATGTATTAAACGTTGAAAAATGTATTTCATTCAATATTGCGTCTTCGTCCATCACTTCTCCCTTAATTTCAATTAACATCTGTTGAGCCTTAAGTCACTGTTTTTGCAGATCACAAATAATTTTTTCTAATTAATTATTTTAGTAGAAATCATTCAACTAAAAAAATGGTTCGTATCTGTTGCCTCTTCAGACTTAATAACGCTTCATGAATTTATTATCTACATATGTACACATGTACATATATACATATATACATATATACATATATACATATATACATATATACATATATACATATACACATATACATATACACATATATACATATACACATATACATATACACATATACATATACACATATACATATACATATACACATATACATATACATATACACATATACATATATGGAAAAAGTTACCTATAAAGTTGTTAACTAGAAAATGTTACGTCGTGATCCAAACGCTGCCATCAAGATAGAAAACTGCTAACAAACGTACCGCGGAACACCACAGAAAATATAACGGAACTCAACAGGATAAACACAGTCATGCTCACTGGCAACTAAAGTCGTTTTTCAAAGAGCGAGCTGAGGCCAGCAAGTCCCCTGCGAGTTGTTAAAAAGAACAGTCAGTCTTTTGGGTATGAAGTTTCCACTTTGTTCGTTGATAGTTTGAGAGCTTCATCGGAATTAAATTATTTAACAACAAGCGAAAGCGCTAAAGATTGGCTAGAGTAATCAAGGAGCTCTTCAAAGTTTAGGTTTGCAAGATAGGAAGGTAGAAGCACGATGCTTGCCTCTGATCAAATAGGATTACTAGGCACAGCCCGCGCCCCTGGATGAGCCTCGCACCAACTAACTCCCTCGAAAATTAAGCTTCTAAATTGCTTCCGTAAATAAAATCACGCAGACTTCCTAACGAGCGCTGCATGCCAAATACAAATGGTATCATTCTTGGTTAGAGAAAGCAGACCGAATGGCAACATAAGTTTTCGGAGAACAACTCAATATTACTTACACCTTTAATTTGAATTGCAATCATTTACATACATGGAAAATGACATTAAAAAATGTGTAGAGAATATAAATTAAAAATACGTTTTCATCTTCATATGCCAACGTACAGAATGGGTTACTTAAATCACTTAGAGCCTTTAGAGGTCTAATTTTTGTCTGAGATCCGTTCTAATTTCCTGATATCCTGAAAGAGACGAAAGAATGCCTTTCCTTGAAAGGAAGTTCAATGTCTCGGAAAAGATGGATGAGACCGTGGGCGGCTGCTTTTATTGTTGATCCTAGGCACGGGAACACCCGCCAGTTGCTGGCGGTCACACTAATCTTGGCTCATCCATTCTGCTTGCACGAGCTAACCTCCGACACAGACCTAATCACTCCCCTGTACTACCTAGCACGTACATCAAGACAGAGGCTTCACCTGATTAAATCATCACAAAGAACCACACACATTTTAATGATCAAGTTTGGGATCAATTGTGGGGGTTCAGTTGTCTATCTAAAATTAAAGCTTCACACACAAGCGAAACATGGCCTCAAACTACTGTACGAGTATATTAAAAATTATACGGAGAACCTTTTTTTGCTAATGCTTTGCTCCTTTGAAAAAAAAAGTTCAGTAAGAAAACTTTTATACACCTAGTGGAAACAACTGAAATTACTGGTAAATTTACAATAAAAGATATTTTACATTTCATTATAAAAGATCCATGTGTTAACGTGTATTATTTTACTCACAGAGTGACAGTTTTACCTTTAACAAAAACAATTCGTAGTTTTTATCTAGAAATTTATGAGATTGTGACACCTCTAGCACAGGTGCGAATAAAACACATGCGCGCTACAAGCCCAACTGATGGCGCTCGGTCTGCTTTCAGAAAAGATATTTCCAAATTTGAGAGCAGAGTTCAGCTGGGAGGGGAAGAATTTGGCGCGTGCAGTAGCAAGGTAAAAAGTGTCGAGCTGCTGAGACAGCAAAGGACTATTACGGGTGAGCCGCATCCTCCCTGTTGAGATATAAGGCGATAAACATCGCTTAAGAACTCTCGAAATCTTCAAGTAGACCATGACAGGTGCTCCCCTGAAATCTACTCCCAAAATAAAAGTCAAAGAATCGAGCAAAAATGTAGAGAAAGAAGAAACTTATAATAGAAGACTTCGTATATAAGGCCCGGGAAGAGCCCTTGATGTTTCTACGAGCTTCGTTCCGCACCGTTTCTTCCTTTGTCCAACTTATAAAAAGCTTGGGTCCGCTTAAATTCGAAAACGAAAATAAACCGAATTTGAGAGCAGAAATCTTTTATCGAGAGCACATAAAACGGGCAAACGAAACTAGCGGAGCATCGATGCCAAGTTGTATGCATTGAATCGTAAATCGAATTTAGGAATTCATGAAGGCCCCGGTGCTGAAGACACAGCATAAAATGTTGTGCAACAGACGGTAATCACTAGAAAACTACAATTTTGAGTTATTAATAGCAAGTAAACAGCTCTTTAACACGTGTGGTCCGTCACGTATTTCATTATAATTGTATAAAATAATATTTTCATCCTAACTTATTTAACTTTCTACGAAGGTTACGTGAATTCCGAATAAAAATATCAGATAAAATTAGCAGCAAGCCTGGTTAAGGTGAAGAGTATATAAACAATGTACTTAATCCAAGATCTGTAAAGCATTATGAAAAAGTCTCCACTATGTATGAATTAACCCTTATTTGATTTTCCAGGTCACATTTACCGACACACGACACATGAGCCCCTTCACGTGAACATGTAGATTAGATATTGTAAATCTTCTGTATGTACTGACGAGTTGTTGTTTGTTGTGAGCCACTGAAGTAGTGGCTGCTGATCACCACTTTAACACGTTTTTTGCGATTGCCTGATTGGTGTAAAACTTCACTTTGTACGCATAGTCACTAGAAGGATCTGAAAAAATTACAGAACCTAACCTAAGTGACCCACCGGTGGGTCGCATCGCAACAAATGTGTTAAGCTGGAAGTAAGAATGTGAAACTGCCCGTAAACTCTGTTCCTTAGTGAACATATGAACAGAACGCACCCCTAACCACCGACCCACCTTTGAACGTTAGAATTTGGAGCACTGGACGGACTCAGGCAAGCAATCAACTCTTCAGCTCTGCGGTGTTCATTTTCTCCCTGACGTACTCTTTTCACCTGCCGTCTTACTTCTCTGCGCTTAATTCTCCTGCCGTAATCACTGGAGCTCCTACAGTAATCTGTACAACTTTTCGTCGGTCTTTTCGTGTTTTATGTTTTACGCAATCACCACAAATAATAAAAAATTACATATATATATATAACAAATAATTATTCATAGCACAATAATAAATATCATTTCGTACCATTTTCCAACAACTTTTTTGACGTAGGCGTAATAAAAAGTTTGATTAGAAAGCGAAATTTAATCAAAAAATTTGTGGCTGAAATCAAAATTGAAAAAACTCGACGCAATCAGAATTATTGGTAGCTGTAAAAGGGATTGTGACGCAAAGGCACTAAGTAAATACTGGACATGTATTGAAAAATAAGTATTTTCTTGAAAGGAGTTAAACTAATTTCTTAAAGGGTCACAAGTGCCGGCCTGAGGACTACGTGATCGTGGTATTTTCAGAGAAGTACTGCACTAACTGTTCTTTACACTTTCCTACCTTTCAATTATCGGCTGCTGACAAGAACATGAATGCAAAGTTTCAAATGACAATCATCTATTAATGTACATTTATCGCGTTTTATCAATGAAATAGAACAATTTAGTCGCGTATTCGCGAAGTAAATTCATGCAGTCAACGAATTCCTTCACCATGTGATATCTTTATCCAAGCTTAAAATCGCTTGAGAATTCTATTTTCAATTACTTGAGAGATTTCTTACGCGTATTTTATTAGATTTTGGAGAACTTCTTTGTTACTCAAAGCAAACTTTACTTGAGGAAATGGAAATAAGACCCTACTCTCAAAAACTGCATTGAATGTTACTTCCCAACGTATTGTTCACTACCTTCTAGATCTTTACAATCTAAAATGACGTGCAACAAGCACCAACCAACAACGACCTCAGCAAACAGAACCATTTCCAGCGAGTACCACCCTGCAGCACCACTGAAACTTGACGCTTCGTCTGCTTCTGAGCGACAAAATCGAATGAACAATTCGCGAGTAGAGTGCTTTAGGCGAGCATATTTTCGCCGAAGCATTTCGCACCGTTCATTTCGGGAAGCCCCGTGTAGACGAAGCAGTTTTGCTTTTTTCCTTGGCGCTATGAGACGTGGGACACGACAAACCTCTTACACGCTCGCAGGACAGTCGCGCCGTGCTCGAGTGACGGACGCGTTGCAGAGCTGGAGGTCCGCCCCAGCACTAACTGTGACGCTAACACGGACAGAAATAACACCCACAAGAACCAAGGTAACAGTGATACGAGCATGAATTATAGCAGCACGAGCATAAGTGAAGGCAGCAGGAACGTGAGAGGCACGGCTGAGAAGCATTATCAATACGAGTGAATGAGAGAAAAGCAATGTCAACACGAGAAGGTGTTATTTCAATACAAACTCTTAAATAACGGTAGTGAAAAATCGAAAAAATGTTAATCCAGAACTAAGTATTGATCAAAGACAAGAAAAATACTCGGAAAAGAAATTATACGAACAAAAGAAAGCAGGACGAATAAAAGTAATATATGAGGAGTATGTGGGTAGTAAAAGTAGTATTGAGGGGGAGCCCCCCTCCCCCACCCTCCAATAAACCAAATCACAGAAAAATAAACTTTAAATAGTAAAAAAATACGAGACCTCAACAAATTCCTACATTACGAGTTATTAATTTTGCGCTCGGCGGCTAGAAATACGAGTGAAAATAAAGACAGTTTGTTCCTGAAAGTAGCCGATGAAAAGAGACACAATCAATATATTACAAAAAGAATCCTACCTTCACACAGCAAGCGATTTTGATACTGAGGAGCAACATCCCAGAGCACAAGTGTTACTTGGATTATGAAAATAGCTAATGAGAATACGATGCTTCACAGATAAACATAAAATCAATACATAGGAACATAACTTAATACATTGTAATAAAGCATGGGATATCACGACAATAAGACAAACATCGTAACAAAACACAGATCATGAAAACGAGACACAGAACATTGCAGCACGACACTGTATTTCAATGAAATGCATCACCTGGAAAAATGATTTCTGATTGCAATGTATGATAGTAACGATACGAATCAGTTTCATTACAATAAAATGGAGCATTTCATTCAAGCCGCATGGGAAGAACATACAACAGCGAGCGACTATAATGAAGAATTCAACATTGTGCACTGTACTATAGAGCACAGCTCACCATGAAAAAAAAAGCAGGCTGCTCTATACTCTCGAGCCCAGTTCATACTGGGCGGCAAACTGCTCAAAACAAGTAAGTGCAGGCATGGGAGACAACAACAAACGAGCCATGTGTTCGAATAAATACATCTCGAGCGAGACGCTGTTTAATTCAAACAACAGCCACACTCAGTCCCCGCTATCGCATTATTGAAAAGTTTTTCCGAGAGTTTTTGAAAGCGGGAAAATCAAGCGAGAGTGAAGACTTGAATTGCCAGCTCATTTGCATTGCCATTCGGAGCTAATGAAATGGGTGCTCCGCAAAGACATACGGCGACAGCCCAAAAACTTTCGTCCAAATTCTTTGCCCAGCAAGGTTCCCAAAATATAAGCAAAACACTTCGTCAGAAAGCAAAGCATAAACTTTTGCTCCACTGTGTCAAAAACTTAGAGCATAAAATGAATCTAAAGAAATATTTCCACAGTACAAAAGTATTGCAAAAATGCCCAGCTCAAGATTTGCTTTGACTAAAGTACTCCATCCATCTAGCAACGGAAACAAAAACGTTTCCAACTTTTAAACTATAATCAACAAACAAACATACTTGAAAACCATATCTTTGCTGCACAGTGACGAATGCGCAAGATTGAGATTTCGAGATTTTTAGGCTGTTAATTTAAAGATAAAAAGAAATGAAAGGCCACTGAACTGACCTCCAACACCAGAACCACAGCAGCGTAAGAAAAGTTTCTCAAAATCGGCCTAAAGACGGCGTGTTTGTGGGAGCCTGTGCAAATAAATGAGACCCTAAACATCCAATTTACGACCCCCTGAAATCCCTCGGATATTCGCTGGGCGAAGTTAATGAAATATTGGTCAGTAATTTTGCGGACTTTCAGAGATCGCGAGCTAGCTAAAGAAAGAGTGAAATTTTTAAAATATAAAATATCATCTACTCTGCGGTAAAGTGATGAACGTTTACTGCTGTAACTGAAAAAATTATCAGCGCTTGACAAACTTGACGAAAGAGCTTGTAACATGACACAGTCATGAGGAAACAAGTGACGAAAAATAAAAAATAACTCCAAAAGTCTCGAGCTATAGCACCTTTCCAACAACAAAAAATCTACAAGCTGGCGTTACGAATTTCATGAACTCATTCTTTTTTATATCACCAAGCAATAATATAAGTTTCACTCAACGTTCTCCATTAAAAAAAAGACGCTGCGTATGATTACTGGATGACAGCAGCTAATACTGTCAAATCTTAGTTCAAAATCAAGAATCTAAAATACATATGTGATGTAACAATATGCGAGTAAAACAAAGAAAGTAATTTGTACTTTAACTTCGTTTGGTATGCCCTGTGATCCGCAAATACAGTGTTTGATGTGAGCGGTATCCTGAATATACAAAATACTATAATTATAATAAGAAAATTTATACATCTTTTGGACGTGCGTGTTTAAACAAAAGCACTATTCTAAAAACATGAGCTTTCGAATGATTTTGTGAAGATATTCCACAAAATATAATTGGAATCGCTTTAGCTTGTCACCCTAAAATAGAATACTGATACTTTAGTATAATAGAATACTAAACATGTTCTCTAAATACTTGTGATCTCCTTTTATTAATAATTTAGTCATGTGTATTGCACATTGTATTACGGGAGCTCCACTGACGCAAAACTCGTCCTCAGCGTTATAGAACAAGAGAGAGGAAATTATCGTAGTCTCATTCACAGCTTTCCCTCCATCTTTCACTTGAAGCATCGAGTTATTCATGTAGTTATTAATATTTATACCTTCAATGTAGTTTACATATAGTTTGCGTATAGTTTACTTATAGTTTTGAAGCATTGCTGCTGCTCTTATACACAGCACATTAATATGTATGTCATCAATATACATATGGAACATACACATGTAACTTCCTCCTAATTTACAATCTTCTATCTCAGTATTTTTGAATTTCCGTTTTCTGGAGTGTAAAAGCATCACACATTATATGGTTTACTATATTATACTATATCCTGTATTATTAAATTATGTCATTGAACATTAGAAACGCATGTTTTTATCTGTCAAAAATTGTAATATTGGATATGCCCCAAACACAAAAGCAGTCTTTTTATGAAAGGTGGATTCCAAACCGCAAAAAAAATATGTGAATGGATAAAATCCCTATCGTTGTCTTTCTTAAAACATGAACGTACTGTACACTTCAATTTAGTATTAGTTCCGTTAGAACCTAGCTTGTGGCGCTACACATTTATTTTTCCTAATGAACAGCGTACCGGATCAAGACGTTGGAATATAGAGCTTTCTTTACTGCTAACTTTTCTGATGAATCAGTTGTGTCAACGTAAATACATGCAGGATTTTTACACAAACTTCAATAAACTCACATTAATTTTACCATGTTAATGCTCCAGTTTCGTAGCTAGCACACAAAGTTAACGATACTTTTGAGCATAATTACATTAAATCATTTAAAAGTATGCGCTGTACTCTTGGGTTGTACCAAACTGTATTGCCCAAAACAAAGTAGTCTCTTGTGCATCATAGATACAACTTAATCATAGTTTTCCTAATGCCTTATTTTAGTATGTACTGGTAATTATCTTAGCTAGCTGAGGAGCTATACAACATTCTTGGTGATGTGTGATTAACATTTTCAGTTTAGCAGTTGACTATGAAAACCATTGCAGTGAATTTTTGCCTTCAATGACAATGCAATTTTTATCTTATGAATCAAACATTAAGCAAATGCTTATATCAATAGCACTCTTTGAGAAAACTTTGTAAAAATCCTCCCTGTTCTTGTTCATATTGTAAAGGAATTCATGCCTGAAAGGTTCTTTTCATCCCGGAAGATGTTTCTGTGTTTTTGAAGCAAATCAATCCACCCTTGCATCTGAGATCGCAGTCATCGACAGCAAGTGAGCTTCGTTCATTTCTTTGATTTCGAGCTCAAGTGACTTTGCATTTGAGTCAGAATGCTGAAGACGACTGCCAATAGGGACCAGGGAGAGCTCGTGCTTTTATGGAGATACCTTCCTGTTATTCCTCCAATTGCTCCTATTGCAAGTCAAAATACGACGAGAAGACAATACTTTTCTACGAGGATATAAAGAGAAAATACATCCAGTCAATATAGGAAATGATTCTTGGAAAGAAAAATAGAAATTTCGAATGCTTGTAGTCTCCCTGCAGAGGAAATCTCAGGAAGAGTTGTTAGGTGAACTCCCTGCTGCAAGTAAGCTAAGACTCGTGAATATTTTGTTCCCACGTGCACCCCACGAGAAATCTTAAGTCTAGCTAAAGAGATAAGCTTTGAAGATCGCATGAAGACAAGTCTAACGAAAGGCTATTCTACATAGCAACTAGAAAAAAGTATACCATTCGCCTTCCATACTACTGTAGAGCAATAGTTAGAAATATGAAAATTGAATAACCTAGAAAACGCTGAGAAGACTTTAGTAATGTGAAAATTTAAATCGCGTGCGTTAAGAACGATCGAAAGAGTTTACCTATCATGGATATTACAGCACTTTTTTCTGATTCAGGAAACCCCTCATTAAATAAGCAATTTACTCGGAAATATTTACAAAAGCACAGACATAAGGGGAGGGCTGCGGGATCATTATTTTGCTGGTGCCCGGCTAATTCATTAGTAGAAAGAAGCGGCAGTCCATGGCCGGCACTCGATCATGCGAAGATAAATCTTGATGAGACTGGCGGGCATCAGCGCAACTCACGGATGTATGGCTCACTCGCTTCTATCTAATCTCGAGCGATAATTACGAGCAATTATTTCAGCATCATCATCACTCATGCTCGTCCGCCTCAGCGATAATGGACTAAGATGGATTATAAATTCTAAGCATATACTGTAATGCAGCCTCTAGCACAGTTTATGGATGACAACTGCATGTTTCAGTATGATTTTCAAAAGGTGAGTTCCATATCATCTGATTAAAGTTATGAATTAATTATATAATGAATATATTCAAATGTATAAACATGCTGAAGGATTTAAAGCAACTGACGAGTTTAGACATTTGGAAATACGTCGAGCAAAGTCTAAAATAAGGATTTTAAAATTCAGTTCTCCGAGGCCAATTACTTGCAAATGAACACCTACAGGGCATCATTAAACATTCAGCATCAGCTTCATTATCATTAGTCATATTATGAGTTCATCTCTAGTTCCCAATAGCAGTAATAATACAGTAAAACTCAATAAAAAAAAACTCGAATAACTCTACAACAACACGCAATTCCTGCATCTCCGACGGGTTATAGCGGAAACATTATGAAATTATCCTAAATTGTGACGAAGAAGATATGCTCAGCAAAAAAGGGCGTGTGGGTAATTGTTCTCTCGGATATTCACATACGGGTAGATCTGCAGGCTTAGAACACCATAAATTTATCACAGAATTTACAGCCAGCAACTAAACTCCAATACACGGAACATTTTTCACAAGTTCTAAATCATTTATACAATAGCAATGTGATTGTTCAAACCTTTCTCTAGTTAGGGAGGTCATCAAATTTTGAAGAGCATTGAGCTCGAAGTTTTTTTTATGGAATAGAATGTAATTTTTCTCGAGGTTTATAAATTCAAACATATAGTCATGATTATGCAATTACGTTAATGAGGTGTAAAGGAGGCCATATATATGTTGTAAAAGCATAGAAATTAATTTCCCCTCATGTGACAGCAAACTAAACACTTCTGTAAGAAGTTTTCATCTTTTCACTCCACTATATTACGATTTTCCTCTTTCTGTTATTTAATCTACGGACAAATTAAATAATGCTGTGTTAAAACAAAATTGAACACGATTTATTTTCAAAATATTAATGGCTTTATTTTCACCATTATCTATTGGAGCTTTGCCACCGCATTCGCTAAAAAAATATCTTCACGTGTGGGGGGGGAGGGAACAGATCGAGTTGATAAAATTATTGAATGAAGTAAAACGAAAAAGTACCGAATGAACTCGTACAAGAGGTCGGTTGCTACGGACGCCGCCTCCTCACTAAAGAAAAGAAAAATAGTCTGCTTAAATTAGAAAAATAAATTAACCTCATTCTCCAGTAACAAGGGCTACAGGTTCTGCAGTGAGACGACGAGAAGCTAGAGATATTGACAACAAGCACTAGGTCTCTCAGGTGCACTGACGAGGACAGGCATTGCGGATTAGCATACACAACAACCCCTCACATCGCCCTACTGAGGTCAGGACTCTCACCTACAGTATCCCTCGACTCTAAGATAAGCTGGAGAATAATCTTCTCGGCTTACGGTATAGGGTAATTTTTCTACAGTAGTAATATCTTCATTTCTTATAATGGCCTTCCAGCCTCACATTGAAGCTGTTGCAGAGCTATTAAGCAGAACAACGAAAAGTTAAAGAGGATTGCCCATTAGAAGAGATGAATTGGCAATAGTGGTACAGCAGGGTGCTGTGAGAACTGTGCAGCAGTGAAGGAAAGAGCCATTGTTATGCCATGCAGGATTCCTTTTGTTCTAATTGCATACATTAAAGCTCACGAAAATGTTTTGCTTGTAACATTACGCAAATTAAGCTGGACCCAAATATTCCTGTCGCAACAAGTATGCACTTTAAGCAGCACGCATACTAATGTTGAAACAAGTACGTACGTTAAGCAGCACGCATGTTGGTGTACGCTCATTAAGCAACACACGTATATTGATGTTGCAACAAGTACGCACGTTAGAACCCATTCAAAGTAAAGTTTCGATAATGGATTCACAAAACGATCTTTACTAAAGCAATTGAAATGCAATCACACTAAGCGACAATCTGATGATCCATTTCGTAGCAAGTGCACCTCTCCAAGTGAGTAGAAAACTTTTTTAAGTACTATTTTTAAAATACAATTTTAAGGGTAGTTTTTATATTTAAAATTGTTAAGTTAAAGTTAAAATTAAAGACATTCGAGAAAAAGCTTCATGCCTACAAAATGCTTCTGAAAATTGAAACTCCGCACACAATCATTTTACATGCACCTGATATTCAATAATACTACGCAGATGTAGTCTTCCGTAGCATTAACTATTCCCATAACAGTAGTCATACGTGCATAAACAGCTCTCTTTCTGCCTAGATCCTCAAATGTACTGAACTGACGTATTTATCTGGACGTACTCAAAGCTACGCTCATTTTGTACAACAGACATGACACGCACACGGAAGCGAATTTTGGGACCATATTCCAACTCGTATCAAGTGTCTTAGTACTCTTGACACTTTATATTCCAATTCGTATCAAGTATCAAGTACTAAGACGCTTGAAACGAATTGGAATATCGAGTGTCAAGAGTACTAAGACACTTGACACTTGATATTCCAATTCGTATCAAGTGTCTTAGTACTCGTGCTTCCGTGCGGCAGACTTCTGTAACTTGTATACAAAGGAATGGTGAATATCTCCCATGATCTGTTAAATATTTCATGGAGTTCAGAGAAGCGCACATCAAATAGCCAGAGTATCACAATACCAAACCAATCAAAAACAGATGTTCGAAATGGATGCTAGTTAAAGAAATTCAAAATCAAAGTAAGAGACGAAAGGAGACAAAAATTTCAAGTCATAATGAAAAATATAAAATCAAAGAAGTCTTTTTATGCACAAGCCTCGTAGCGACGCCTAATTCTTCAAATTCATTAAAATTCAAAACGGAAACTCGTCACCCTAAACTCGGGTTTCTCAGAGTATTAAGAGCTGTAGATCTGATTTATGGAAGAAGGGCAATGAAAAGAACATCCGCATGGCTCTAAAAAGTTCTCCCTAATTTATCCAGGAGATGTGCCAAGACAAAAGCCTGAAATTATGGTTTTTTTCAGAGGAGCCAGGGCGTAAACCCATAGTGTTTACAATGTAAGAAGAGCAATAACGTTATTTTAGAGGGGCATTGCGTGAGCTTAGACCCTGGATTAGAGAACTGTTATTACAGCAGCCGCAAGACGATTTATATCGAGGACATGGCCACAAACACAATTCTATTTCAAAGAAGATAAATCCGGCAATATAGGAGGATGCAATCTCTTAATAAAGTAGAACGAAAGACCCGCTTAGAGGCTTCCCTGGCCCACGGACCGTTCTATTTCACCAGCCCCGACTTTGAATTTAACGCAAACCTAACCGCTACAGCGGATGCAACTGCAGGCTCTCATCCAAAAACTAAGTTTCATGGAACAGATTTTGCCAAGACTAAACTGTAGAAGTGTTACGTGGAAATAAATAAGTGTATACGGGCTGTAGAAGTGTTTTGTGATTTAACTTCTAAAAGACCGGAGTACAGTATATTAGCACGTCGCCTATACTTGAATTAAGAAGCAGTACCCACAATGAAATAACGATTTATTTGACATCTCTTACTTTTCGATGCATTCATGCCAATTGAAAAGCATTCAGAAGCGTAATAAAAATTTAATACATAGACTTTAGGATGTTTATACATTGATAATGGAAATTTTTGCACCGTCCCCATGAGCAGATTCCTTATGAAAAAATATGACATCCAGAGAAATAAATAAGGACTTTAAAATACAAATTCCTACCTATCTTTTGTTAGGTATTGTTGGGTGAGCTCTCTCAATAATTTCTAAAGTCGAGCACGCTGATTGTTCGCACATCCACAAAGGCGTGCGAGCGTCGGTCTTGAATGCACTCTACCAAATTGACACACAAATCTATAGCAAAAAGTGAGCACTTGCAAAAAAAAAACTATAAGTGGAAATAAAATAAGTACATACCATGTAAAATGGAAGGATACAGAAAGGATAGAGGAGTAAAAGTATGGTGATAAGTAATCGATTGAACCATTTGGGAATTAAGACTGAAAGCAAAAGTAAAATCATACGTCCACAGCTAAGTACAAGTCATAGCGTTGCAAAGTTATTCATTTTCACATGAAAACATTCACAATTGTATTGAATTCAAACGCCTATTTCAGTTTGGTGAGCAAACGAAAGAGTATACAATAGTCTCGTGACCTTGCAAAAATTTGAATCCTGGTCATAGAAATAAGCTAGCTGTATGCCGTGTAGTGCCGAGCTTGCGAACTAAGAGAGAAAATAACAATCACCTGCAAAGTTTGATGCTGCCATAAAATCCCATCAAAAATACGAAAAGCGTACCACCTATAAATCCAGGCACAAATAAGAAGCGTGGGACTGCATGTATGCAGTTGTACATAAGCGAAAATTTGCTTCCTCGGTCAGCAACCCAAACAATTGGCATAGAACGGAAATTGAATCGCCCTCCAAATATTCATGGATGAATCTCATGACGTGGTCGGAATGGAAGTCTCAGAAAATCCAGCCCAAAGACGAGCCTTTATAAAGTGGTTTTCAGTGAAAAGACGTTTTCTGGAGCGTGCAATTTGGCAGAACAAGCCATTGCAGCCATCCTTCGGAAACTTGTCATTCTTCAAAGTCTGCCTTTGCATACGAAGAGTCTACTTGCTCTTCGCGCTAAAATAAACCAAAGCTGAGATTCTCTCAACCCAAAGAAAAATAAGTTTGCCGGGTCGCTTGAGAAACAAAAGTTATGTAGAGTGACAGCCTCGTCCAAAATTTCTAGTTGGAATAACTTAAAAATAGACAAATTCTGAACGACAATGCCAGGCCTGCTGATGCCTCACTGAATAATAAGCCCGTCCATCGACATACGCCCGTCCATCGACATACGTATGCCCGTCCATCAACGTAGCCCGTCCATCGACATACTCATGTACATCGACATACTCATGTCCATCAACGTACGCCCGTCCATCAACGTACGCCCGTCCATCAACGTACGCCCGTCCATCAACGTACGCCCGTCCATCAACGTACGACTGTCCAACATACGCTCATCCATCGACGTACGCTCGTCAAAACCACGTTTTCATCTGCTTCAAAAGCCTCACACGGTACCTGCTACAAACACAAGCTACGAGTGTCACTTAGAATTCAAATGATACTCAATTTTATCAGCTCATGATATAAACGTTCGGTATAGAAGAAACATTGAACTCATTTGAGAGAATTTATGATTCACAAATGAGAAATGTTCGTCAATCGCAAGCTTTGTACGAACTAATCACAATTTTTGAGCATTGCTAAGAGTCGAAATGTAATAATAAGCATATGCGTAATTTATTTTTCATATCAATAGAATTTTAATTCAACGGAATTTGAAATTTCCCCATTTATAAGATCGAACTGAGAAGAAGTAACATACTTCTACGTTAGAAAATGAATGAAGAAACTTTACAGTTCGAAGAAACTAAACCAAATCAAAAAACGCAAGCTGTTCTGCAAATATCTTTGATAAAGCAACCCTTTAAAAGGAATTTTTATCCTAGTTAATAATTTTCCTCATTGTTTTCAAAAATAACCTCAAAAGAATTTGATGTTCAAACCATAAGTAGTCCCCTCAAAGCCGCCAGAAGTTCGGTGCGCAGCACAGGTTCATAAATGTAAGCCTGGTCTTGGTGAGCTTAGTGAGCTGAGTCTGAACTTGGACACAGTGCACTGAGCCCTGGAGTTGAGGTGAAGCTTGGTTTTCACTATTCACTAAGGTGTGTCTTGAGGACAGTAGACATCCCACCTTCTTTGAACGTCTATCCACTGGGGGTAATGCGACATACAATGCAACGTCAAGATTCAGGTCTCAACTTACATCACTGCCAGTATCAATGCTACTTTGTAGATTTGTGGTTTTAATAAGGGCATAACCATTGTGCATTCACTGGTTCTTCACCATTCAGTACAGGGTGACACAAAAAACGGAAACTTTTTAACAATCCAAAAAAACCAAGGGTGATAGAAGAAAAATATTTCATTCTTAGTAATCAAAACATGCCATTTAAGAAACAGTGATGGAATTTTTATTATTTAAAAATTACGTCGTGTAGATGGCGTCCTCCTGTACGAATGCATTCTTGAAATCTGCTCTTGAGATTTCTCATTCCCACAGGGGATAACAGTCACTGTGAATCATTACGTGATGTTACAATCCTTCGTTACACCTGGACTGAAGAATGTTTCCATACGTTCAAGAAGCCTGGTTTCGACAGGATGGAGCGACATCACACACTGCACGGCAATCATTGGAGGCTGTGCAAGAATTGTTCGGTAACCGTATGATCTCAAGATTCGGTAACGTTCCCTGGCCCCCTAGATCGCCAGATTTGTCCGTTTGTGACTTTCTTTTGATGTAATTTTTAAATAATGAAAATTTCATCACTGTTTCTTAAATGGCATGTTTTAAGGTTTCAATTACTATGAATGAAATATTTTTTCTCCATCACTATTTTTATTGAATTGTTAAAAAGTTTCCGATTTTTGTACCACCCTGTATATAGGAATACTATGAAGATTGTGAATAAAAGTCTGTGAATTACCTGCATGGATAAATTAATCCTTTACTTATATGACTACAAATGGTGACTACCATACTGTATTTACCGTATGTATCCTAGAGCAGGAAATTTCTCAAAATGTTCAGTTCACCATAAATGCATGTGTTCCATCAAACACTACCCCCAGCATAAAGTTACAACTCTGCAAGTGTATTTCAACAGCAATTTTTAAGAACTATGAACTATACAGAATGGTAAGGAAGAAAAATTTAGATACTTAACTCAAAATAGTTTCATTCATGTGTGCGGGGCAGTGAATGCAGCACCATGAAAATATCGTGCAGCATTGACCTACGCCAGGCCACAGCTGAAGTAACTGGCGCCGAACATCAACTGTCAAATTACTGCTTTTTGCCAGGCTCAAAAAATTTTCAATGAGCCAAAATTATTTTTAGAAATTACATAGCTACCTTTGCTCTTTCAGAACCGAAATAAGGGTAGATGAGGTAGGTACATTCGCTCATTTTAAGACAGGGAGAAAGGAAGCGAGCTGGCACGAGCTCGAGTTTATTCGTCTTCTTTAATAACGTGCTACTGTGCCCAGAAAAATTCAGCATTGCCATGGAAAACACCGTAAATTCCGTCACGCGCCCGCTGCCTCATTACTCTCCACAAAAATCGGCCACAGCAAAAGCTCTTTACAGGAATTCCCTTCGGGAGAACGAATTCCCACGTTTAAAGAAATCCTAAATTATTGCTGAATGCAGACAGCGCAAGCCTTCTTTGCAATGTCTGCTCCACAGACATCTTCATTAACAGAGCCGAGTAGCACATCAAACGTTAGCCAGGCGTATTTTTCAAGCTACCTTCCAGGAAGACAATGGCTCATTGATTTTTTGTGATTGTCAACTAACTAAGTTACTAAGTGTCACATATCTGTTATTTGACATTTACATAGAAGTATCACGTAGCGAGGACACTTAGAAATATCCTAGCTCTTGGAGCATTTAATGCACCAATAAATGGAAATGGGTTAAATCTAGTTTCAAGTCAAATTTCAGGAAATGATGAAGTACCGCAAAACCCTCATCAAGTACTCTAGACTTTTGTGAGTAATCATAGAGCACAAGGAGACTTAATATGAAAGCTTGGACGTTAGTGTGGGATGAAAATAACTTGTGTTTCACATTCAGTGAAGTAGGCTGATACATCATACAAAATGTTATACAGTATACGCAGTGAAATGCTCTTATAAAGACTGCAGTCTTATTTAATATTTCAGCTAAAACCCAAACAAACATTTTTGAACGTCTTCTCAGGAATTATAAATTTTTAGGAGCCCGTAAAATGTATCATTTTTTATTCACGTGCTTCCAGTAGCTGCTGCGTCCTAACGAGCCGCGTATGTACCACAGAGAGCCTCTTATGCAGCTTGCGTGGAATACACAATATTAATACGCGCAGTCATGTCACTTACTACAGTAGCAGTGAAGCCAAAACTATAATACTCGTTGATATTGGCTAAAAAAGAAAAAATGTATTTGTTGTTTACAACATGTGTATGGCTTGTACATTTTCGCCCTCGTCGGTAAAAGAAATTGTTCGAGTATCACGGTTAACTTTTTAGAACACTGGAAGTAAAATCGAAATTAAATGACAAAAACTACGATCGAAGTTAAGCTATGCAAGCTATAGTGTATCGTCAAATACAATACATACTTACCATTTAGTTATAAAGCAATACAAGAACTTCGATACCTGCGGGCATTGATGCAAAACTAGCCAAAACAAATGCTTGAGTGAACTCGCGAGGTTCGTCGAGCAAGAAACAAGCGGTGAGGTTATCCTGCAGCATTGCATTTTTGAACGACGCACAGTTCCCAGCCAGCCAAGCATTCTAGGGCCATGAATGCAATCAACATTACTATAGCACCGGGTAATAATCCGGACCAAAAATTTCCACGGCAAGCATTGCGAGATGCATCGTTAACGCCTCCACGTCCTTCCCATTCAAGTAAGGCCCGTTAAGGTCTAATGGAAGAAAGCGAAAAGATATCAGATCTCAGTGGTGCCTAAGAACGACCGCAGTTTTCATGCCCCATGTGACCGCCAACTTTTTCTTTTCTTGGAACTGTGAAGGAACTAGAAAAAGCAAAAAAATAAATAAAAGCACTGTTATTAACTAAGATAATGCAATATGAGGACGCGACCATTACCGTATCATACAGAAAAAAAGCTTAAAGAAAACACGGAATGAAATTGTTCCCACACTACTGAGGATGATATTTCGACCATCTCTACGAGAAGAATAAGATAAGAATAACGTTGAAAATTTAGCCTGTCTAACCATTAACACTAAATGAAGAAAACTGGTCACACCATTGCTGCTGCAATTGTTTCAAATACTTAGGCCGCCTGTCTAAGAACGCTAAGTTAGGAGGAATACCGTTTGATTCCTGAGACTAGCCGGTTTCTAAATACACATTGGAGCTACGGTATTCCAATCCAAGGTACCGTGCTCTGAGGGTATCAAAACACTTAGCTACGTAATATTTTATGGTAATAGTACACTAGTACAAGTGGTAACTAAAAGATGGCCATTTATGCGGGAAAGACACAATTCTCAAAAAAAAAAAAGATGTACAAAATTTACCACCTTATCTTATGTCAAGTTTTGTCTGCTGAGACTGGAAACGGTAATGAGACGAAACTATAAAATCAAATGGGTAAATCAAATTGATTAGAGATACTTCAATGGAGCTCTGTTAGCTTCATCTATAAGATATGGAGAAACCGAAAAATATTTGGCCTATCTAAAAGCTAAAACTGGACGTACAAAAGGCAACAAATTTTGCATTTGTTCTGTTAGTAATAAGCGCGGGCCTAATTGAGGAACGCTAAGATTTCATGGCATGCATGCTCCAGATTGCTCCTAAAGACAAATTTCCGTAGTTATAGGAGCAACCTACAGTCTTTCCCTGAGGAACTAGGGAAGTACCTCCTCTTAAGGACTCGTTGGAATAAGTGTACCCGTCTAAGGGATTCTATACATAAAAGATGTCGCACCTAATTGCCTTGATATCACGCACAACGAATTCAGCAAAACATCACGTAAGGGGCAGAGAGCATGCAAAATGAAATTCCACCTCTTGCCCACGTGTTCACTAATCAGTTCCTGTAATGTAGTGTTGCACAAGCGAGAGAACACACACAAACTTAATTCTAACTTTCAGGTTTCATCGTACAAGGCGGATGCGGGGTGACTTCGGGGCACATCCTGCGTGTTTGATTCAGCTCTGAATACTCGCTACAAACTTCAATAGAACCTAATTAGTTCAAGTCTCCATGCATGAGGATAAATAAAAAATAAGGATTTAGATTCTCTCAAATATATTTATGAACTTAATTCTGAAGGTCTTACATGAGACACTCACGATACGACACCACAAGCTGTGAAAAGAATAAGATATTAGGTCGACAACTAAGTTCTCGCCATTTTTTCCTAATTTTATTAATAAGACACAACATGAAATTAGTTGCCAACTTAATACAAAGTACATTGAGAGAGCTAATGTTGTAGCAAACATAAGTAACAACACGAGTAGAACGTACTCTCCAACTGCTTATAAAATAGCTTCAAAGTTATTACGGTTGTTACAAACCTTTTTTTCAAGCATCTTCCCATAACATCCTTTTCAAAATTCTCTAATCAAATACTTTGCTCAGAGATCCAGGCATGATATCTTTTTCCAGCTTTTTATGATCATTGTCCTGGAAATTTTGTAAACAAACGTCGACAAATAAGATGAAATGCAGTTAATTGTTACTCCATAAATCTATTTAAACTGGAAGTATACCCAGTTGCAATATTCCCAAGTAGAATATTACCACTGTACCGTCCCTAAAAAAATTTCAACAGAAGCAGAGAACATGATAAATAGACGAGAACTATGAAACGAAACGGATAGAATAAACAGATCCAAGATACTTGAACAGAACTTAACCTCTCTAATAAAAGATGGAGAAGTTCAGGTAGCCCAAATGAACTCGTTAGGCACTGAAGGGTGAAACTATAGTAACTTCGTTCACATTCACTTGCTGCAGTGGCGTTGACGAGGACGGAGCTATTATACATACAGGAAATGAGGAACACAAAGCAGTGGCTTGCAGCTCTTATCAACGTGGGATAGGACGCTGCTGTCGAAGAGTCGAGTCTCTGCAGCAGGTATCGATCCAGAGTCCAGGCTGTAATCCGGGTATTTACTAGAGAATCGAAGAAGTTACTACCGTAATGATCTCTTACTGTAAGTCGGACCGTAAATTACAGAAGAATTGGCCATACAACCAAGTCCCTTCTGATTGGCAAGACTCTGAGAGATCAGTTAGGGATTGTATCTTTATCCACGAGACAGACGATGTGAACTTGCTAGTGCCACGAAAGCAAGCTTTCAATTGAAACTGTGATTTCCGATGAATTATCTCAAAACTTAATTTACAGTATATTAGCCCAACCAACATTTTCCTGGTTCCCACACGCCAATGTCGTCGGAAGCTGGCATAGTTACTGTTGAAAATGCACGAAACCACTAAATCTACCAGATGAAATTGTTCCTGTTAACTATTGCACGCACAATACTTCTTAACTGATGTATTGTCAATGAGGTAATGAGGGAACAATTAAAACCGAACAATATAAAGATAACTCGACGGCTGATGATTGATCTCCTGAGCAAACAACTTGAATGTTTAACAAATATTCGTTCAAAAGAGGGAAGCGTCTCATTTAGAAATATATTGCCACCACGGACAGCATTTTTTCAACTTCAAATTGAACGATCTTTGCCACATTACCAGTCGTAAAAAACGTATCTACTATTTGACAAGGAGATACACTGAGTCCTTGCAGTTCATGTGTATTATATATTGTATTCTATTGTCACTTCTTCATTTCCACTTTTCCACAAACATTTTATGCACTGCTAAAACCTTTAAAAACGTCAAATGAGGTTCGATTGAATGTTGAATTAGCATTAGGGAGAGAATATAATCCATGGCGCAACAACGCGAGTACAAACAGTGACTGCATCTGCTTTTCATGCCGCGAACAACGATGAATACAAGATGACGGGGCAGTCAACGCATACACCTGAATCCGCGCATCCACATATCGATTTTTATAATGGATGAAAAGAATAGAAATATAAAGAAAAGAAAAACCCCAGCGTAAAACTAAACCCAAAGTCAAAACCGCAGTAGACAGCAGTTGGGTTATCTTTCTGTGTACCAAGGATCATAAATATAATTTGCGTATATAACGAACCATATCACTGCGTACCTCGCATCACATAGTGGGTTATACAAGTGATGTACTCTGTGCGTACCTTGAACTATGTAACTATTATGTACTACAAGTCATGTACTTGTTATGTGTCGAAAACTATGTAATAATTGAATATCACGAGATATGTAATACATGTGTACTGTACAGCGAGTCGTGTGGCCACTGCGTACCACGATTTATATGTACATGTACCGGAAGCTTCATGTACGAGTATATGAATGTACCACAAGCCACACATATGACTGGTACATATGCCTACTGTGTACAACACGACATGTAAAAGTTGAGTATGGCGAGTTATGTGATGTCTTTTGCAAGTTGTAAAATTATTGCATACCAGAAGCCATTTTCATGCAAATCACGAGTCGTATTAAAACCTCTTGTGACTGCTATCCCTCCTCCTATCCTTTACTCCTGGAGCCTTTGTGTGATTGAGGTGCGTGCACTTGACTGAAGTGCCTGTACGTGATTGATGTCTTAACTTTATACGGCATGAGACTTTGATAATGACCCAAGAATGAACCAATCGGCTTTTTCCTGTTCCCATCATATTCCGTTCTATTCTGGTACGTTGCGTGAGCTTTTACAAAGCGCAATGCTCAAATCAAAACATGCTAGTTAAAGTAGATGTGTGCGTAGTCATTTCATTTAAGAACACACATCACTAAAGTGTAAAGACTACAGCTATACTATGTCAAATGAAATGCATCTCTGTAAGGAAGGCTTGTCAGAAGAAGAGATGCCTCAATTATACGAGGGCAGCCGCAGCGCGCCAGCACTGAAGACGCCCCCACCAACCTGACGACGACGGAGCCCCCAGATGATTGATGGGCTCAGCCCAGTTGATCGAAATGTAATTGCATTTGGTCGAGCTTGATTAAACACTAATGCAACCATGCTGAAGGGTAACAAGCAGGTCAAACGTAAGAGTCTATAAGATAAATTTCTCAGTAATGGCTTCTTGGATGATACTTTACTGTGCTAGACATTATAGCCGTCCTACAGAGCAAGGTCACAGATCTATACAAAAAAAAAACACGTCCACCCATTTTTGATTAAGCGAACAATCACATAAAATAATTTGAGGTATTCAGACAATTTAATTCACCACCATATTAATCAGTAGAATTTGCTAAGACTTTATATTCATACAGGACGGGACACTATCGGTTCAAATTCTTGCTCTGCCCTGGAATGACATGTACGCAAATACAGATGTTTCGTGAAACAACTTGCACACCAGGCTTTTTATTGGTTGATTTTGCAAAACATCACAAAAAAGTAACGACTCTCGGTATATTCCTCGCATGTATATTACGCAAATAGGATACACTGGGTGAGTAGGCAGTTTTGATGAATGTAAATGAAATTTAGAACGATTATTCTTTCAACAGTTCAAAGAAGCAAGTATGGCAGTAAACAGGCATCGCTCATCTGCTTCAGACTGGATTATTATTTACGGCAAACATCCCCATCTGACTATAAAACTGTGCTATAAATAAACACAACCTGATTTGCAGGTGAAGTACAAAACATCTCACACGCAGCACTAACCCTGTAGCGCAGACGCTGAGCAGCCAAAGAAGCAATTCCGTTCCCACGGACTGACAACAAGTGAGGCAAATTGCAAAAAACGTGTGTGGCACGTCTAGAAAGCATCGTGAGATACACGGAGCGCAATTCTCGACCGTAAATGAGAAGAAAAAGATGTATATGGGAGGTAATTTTCGAAAGATGCCAGCATACAAGCGTGCATTAATGTCTCAAAGACGATATTTTAAGCTCAAATGAAAAATGAAAAGCAAGCTTTACAACTGTGAGGCAACTGCTTGAAATATGTATCGAGTGTGGGAATCAAAATCAAACTAAAACAAAAAGTCACTCTAGAAGCGATGGTATTTTTACTGAGGGTCAGGCAAAGAAAGCGTTGCTGCTTAAGCAAACATGAGAAAGAAGCAAGACTGAGGAGACTTTAGGGCTCCCAGTGTCCCTTGAGAAGAAAAAACATGTCGCCCATCGGCACTTTTATGCAAACAATGCACGCTGCTCGCTAAGGCATAAAAAATATCTTGGATCCTTCCGCTTCTTTCAACAAAGGATGAAAACTCATAAAAGGCAAAATATTACGTGTGATAAAAATGTTCAGGGTTAGAAAATGGTGGGATGTTTGAGAGAGTCTATGGTGCAAACTGCGGCAGATTTTGGTGGGCCACAGAGGACCATGCTGGCTAAAATGCACTATCAAAAGATGGGCGCAGATACTGCTCACAATGGACGCTAGAAACCTAAAATGTTCGCCACTGCCTACGTGTAAGGAGAAGTTTTACAAAATTCGATAACTATCAATTACCCTTAATTGACACGATTTCTGAACACGTGTGAACGTCAGAACTGAAGACAATTTTTCAGGGTTTTCACCTGTGATTGTTGCATGTTTTTTGGGAAGACTACAAACGTAGGAAAAAAATTTTTTTAGCATACTCCCTTGTTCGTGGATAATCTACAAAATAAATTTAGTCGCTTAATTCAAAGCAATTTAGCCAGCTAATTTGCAGGCGGTCTTGAAGCGTTTTCTTCGTAAATATTTTCGACAATTTAAAATGAAACCAATATTTTTCCTGAGTGATTAATTTGAAAGTTATAGCAAAAATATGACTTCACCCAAAATATATTCAGAAATTTTTAAAAACATCTGTTGGGGTTTACTAGTGATTCTTATTCTATACTTTCGTTCATAAGGAGCTAAAACTATTTCTAGACGGACCATTAAATTACTTACAAGACAAAAATTATAGTATAATACAATTTCCATTTCTCCACGCAGTCTTGTGTTACTAGTAATGGACTCCAGCAGTTCATCAGACACATTAAGCATTCAAATATTTCCTATAGGACTGGCTTCCCATTCAACTTCCTTTCTCAGTCAGCAACTTGAGATCATCGTTTAAATTTCAACTTTTTATTTAAAACTGTCAGTTTTTCAAGTCTGTAATCCAAATACCGAGCAAGGTCTCCGAATTTTATTTGTTTTTTATTTATCCATATGCCTAATATAAATGAAGACCATATTGTAAATATTATACAAGTATTATACATATTATACGAGTATGTACATGTTATACATATTTTACGAGTATGTACGTATTATACTAGTAATATACATATTATACGAGTACATTACACCAACAGACCAAATTAGCAACTATACTTGTGTGTGCGTGGGTGTGTGTGTGTGCATGTACGTGTGTGCATGTGCGTATGCGCTTGAGTGTCAGGGCGTATTAGAAGGCACACATGAATATAATAAAATTACTTCTATGCTATAGAGACAAAGTAACGTTTTTTTCTTTATGGAGTTCTATGGGGTTATTTCAGAAATATTTTGTATTGAGCAATTATACGGCATTTTAATACCCTAAAGGAAAAGATTAGTTATGTCATTGGCCACAAACCGAGTACCGTCTTGACGTGGTGTGCAACTAATGGCGCCCATATAGAGGTGTATTAAATGCTGTAAAATAACTTCCATATTTATGCATTACTCAGATCTTATTTCTCCCAGCGCCTCAATAGTAGGCATGGCTATTAAAATACTAACTATGGAATAGCTACCTAATAATTTATTCCATAAAAACAATTTCAATCCAATTGTTGTATCATGTCGAATATACCGTGTCCATAAAGTCGCTTTACCATTTCACGAATTTATGATAAAAAAACACACATGTGGAAATATTTGAGTGGACAATGTAGGTCATTGTCCACCTTTTCATATAGCGGACGGATTTTGATGGGAAATTTTACTCAATGCTTCCGTACATAAAATTCTTTCCAAACAACGCTAATTCACATCAATATCGTCCAGAAGAAAAAGGCGCCAACTGCTGCCGAAAAGCGAACAAAAATGTCCGGCTAGAGCAATTTCATCTGAAAAGCAGTATTCCAACGAACAATCTTTTACACGTATGTACAACAGATCTCAACCGTACTTAACATAATAGTTACATAAAAGATGATGTTAACACAGTTACACAAAAATAATATGGAATATTCATGTGGGCTTGTGTTTAGTTCTAATTAATGTGTTATAGTGCTAAAACATATTGCACAAAAAACTAATTCGTAAGACAATATCAGCACAACCAAGACTGGAAAAAGCCTAACGAGTTATGTTTCTCCTGCAGCGCGGTCCGTGTGAGCAGTTTTACTCATATGACCATACATCAGTCAACCATTCGTTCTTTTAGCCGCCACTAGGCATTCAATAAAAGAAATATGTAGTCTGTTACTGAAAAACAAATAATTTCTTTGTGGGTGAGCTTATTTTTATAAAGGAGGTTTGTAAACACGCAGCTCAAGTTGATACTTTCCATTTTAATGGGATTCTCCTACCGAAAATAATGAGATTTAGAGAGTTACAGACAACACACTTCTTAGAAGAATATTACGTCAGTGCTCGATACGCCTATTAACTTTCCAAAGAAGAACGATAATTGAATAAAAGAAACTACAGTTCATCCAATTATAGACTTGATATATATGAGGCTTTTATCAGGAATGATTTGCAGTACATGGAAAGCTTATCCTGAAGTTTGGGAACCAACTTCCAAGCTACCCTGATAAAGTAAGTGAATCAGCGCCACATCGAGTGTTTATGGTACCTAAGTTGATGTCAATTCCAACGAGACTTTCGTATTATCCGCACTGTTATTTTTGCATTAATATGTTCGTTCTTATGCATCGAAGTTCGTTCCAAGTCAGAAATTAGCATACACTCATCCTTCAAGAAAATGAGATAACGAATATTAGATAAACAAATTCAGTTTCAGTAACGGCGTTGTTAATGAAGACTGGAAAAATGTACATCAGACATGAAATTTTATTGTTGATTACGCAACACACGGTCTTTGTTCAAACTGTTGAGACGTTGGGACCATTCCACTAGTGAGTCATTAGCATTACTTTTAAATAAAGTTAAATTTAACGAGTGAGACTAATTCCTATCTTTCATAATCCATGATTCTACATCGATGAGCGTCAATTTTTTTGTCCAAAGGACAAGTATATCTCACGCTGCGTAATGCAGACAGAACTCATGAGCCGACATAACCCCAATTCCAGGCCGTAATTAGGAATTACAGCCCTAACCTTGAAATTATGACATAAACCTGTGAAGGTTTTGAATGAGATCATAAAATGAAACGGTATTGGTAAAATAATCAAACAAGCGTGATAAACACGTAAACAAAATAGCTCACGTAATTAGTTTGTTAGTCATTTTTATTTAAATGAGTGGAAATACAGACTCAATACACCCATCAGCGAAAAAAACAAATATAATATTTTACTTGAAAACAAATGCGGGTACAGTGTCATAAGTTTCAAATCCCGAACACGTAAAAACTAACACATTTTGGCAAAAACGAAAACAAAAGCTGCAGACATGCGAGGTCATTTCTCTTCTGTGAAACAATGAAGTCCAGCCAACAAGTGACCAATTGGAGGACCCAGCGCTGGCGCTTCTCTCCTCTTTTATGCTCTAGATTTGTAGAATTCATCCACGTCCTGACAACTAATTTGAAATCAGTGCGGATTCACTGCATGGCTCAAATAAAAGTTGCATTTCAAAAGCACAAACCTCAAGCGACAGGAAGCTATTGCATAAAAAGTTAGTCGTAAAATGGTGATGCCCAAAATATAAGGTGCACAATATCATCATGAAAAATTTCTGAAAGGAAGAGAAGCACCGTGCCATATTTCGAGTAAATGTATCCAGAAGCGTCGTGACGCACACCCAGCCTCGCGAGCGAGAGAGCGAGTTCTTCTATTTTCCCAAGCATCCCGAAATGAATTCCTAAAAGTTCGCTCCCAGGATGGCCATAAAAAGAGAATATTTTCTGGGATGTAAGGCAAGTGGGTATAGTTAGGCAATTCATTTGTTTTGCTCAGGGATAAAACGCACGCGAGTTTTTGTTGGCTTCAATTATCCTAATTCGCTGGCGTTCATCCCGCAGGAAATACGACACTTCTGTGACACAACATAACGTTCCTCCTGGAACAACTGAGCCGCAGCTAACGAACGAGTGGCTACAACGCAACTCGAGGACGGTAGCTAGCAACCGCAATCTGTGAGTCATGCTCTAGTTCGAGTGACAATTGCAATAAGGCATGAGTCAACCGTAGCTTGTTTTGAGGCACTATGATACTAAAATGTACCACAATTAAGCGCAGTGACAAGGTAATTCTTGGAAGTGCTGCAGCACCAAGTAAAAAACAAGGAAGCAATATTCCATTTCAAAAAACATGTTCGCCGTGATTTAGGCTCTAGCTTATGAGAAAAAAGGACACAAAAGATGTCAAGCAAAAATTTCCTTCCTGAAGACTTGTTTTTTTTGGAGGAAATCATTACCGCCTCCATTAAGTTCAGAGATGGTTTTTCTCGACAAGAAAATGAGAAAAAGAGACCTAAAAAAAGTTGCTGTCGATTCTTTTTGGTTTGTTTATTGAGTAGCGGCAGCTGGTGCAGCAATCTCTAAATGGAATCAAGTGCATGCTTACCCTGCCGCTGGAGCCAGAAATATCCCACCAGAGGGAACACAAATCCCTGAAGCGTGATTATTTGAGCAAAAAATCTACACTGATACTCGCTCTTGAAAGAGCCGAATTCGAGGCTTTAAAGAGTACGACGAGCACAGGAACGCCTCAACTCCAACAACTTGGAGGGCTCTTGGCCACGTCTCCGTCTCGGGGAAAGCAAGCGTGCCAGCATCTGGGCTAACGGAGCTCCTCATTAAAACACGAAACACTTTAAATCCATCTAGGACCAAAAAATCAGGCGTAAAGTAATATCTCATGATTGAAAGCAGCTATCAAGGCTGCACAGAACACAATTAACATTACTTTTTTAAATGAAGAAGAGTTTATGCGTAATCGTTTTTTACTATGACTCATACGAACGATACCTCAATATTTAGAAGAACAGAAATGGATACACGAGGCCTGAAAATAATGTCCAACTGACTGTGAGAGACTATATTTTGGGCAACAACGAGACAATTGTATGTTCAACGAAATACCCGAAAACAACATATGTATACAGTAATTCAAATAAATGAGGCTACCAGATATAACACCATACTGATAACTGTGACACTCCCATTTCCTCGAAGATGCATGACCCTTAAAATTAAATGACTGCCTCTTCATACCATGCACCACTGCTGAGATCGCTTTTATTGGGGCTGCATTGGTTAAACGAGGAATATAATAATAATACCGTAATTAAAACTTGGAATAACAGCAGATTACCGACACCTAGCGGCTTCAAGGCTAGTATCATTTTTCGGTTCATGATTGTACGCTTCATCCTATTTGTAAAAGCAAAATATATCAGTTAAAGAATCCACTTTCGAAAGGTTGGAAGTAAGAACACAGACTAACATTTCTTCTTGGAGCAAAGCTTCTCTTCTAAGTCATTGAAAGAATTTTTTCCCCCTCTTGGGGCTGAAACAAAATGAGACAAGTAGACGCGTCAAGCGGACGCCCGCAGGTTCCCCCCGTTGTGCGTTATCACTTCTGTCACGCACGCAACCGTGGACGATACATGCTTTATGAGGTCTGGTAGTTCTCCCTACACTACGTGATATTTAGCCTTACGTAATTTATAGTTACATTGCGAACCCAGGTAAGAATTTGGAGCTGCCAGTGTCTGAGGTTGAATGACTCGCTAGAATTCGACTTCTCAAGCAGCCATTTTGAAGAATACCGCAAGTTCCACCAGCTCTGGAGGTTACACGTGCGTGTAGATCTAGTAGAAACTCATATGACATTTGTCATTATCGATTCTACTTAGCGACTCACCACAGGTATATTTACTCCTTAAAAGTGGAAGCAGGAGAAAAAATACAACAATTTCTATTTAGATGAGATCCAAAGTACAAAAATGTGTATCCTGTGCACAAAATGTATTTGTATTTCACTCTGATGGAGGTGGCCGAGGACGAGGCCTTACTTATGACTTGCCAGTATAAAAATAATAGGTCTATTTGTGCTACCTGACGGTTTTCAGTAAGTTAAAAAGCCGGCAAAAATGGATTGAACCCACTCAACACTATATGGACCGCTGTCCTTCCTAAATATTAAAAAAAATCACTTTAGTCCTAAATTTTACATGTTTCATTGAAAAGTCAGATGAAATTGCATAGCAAGCCAGTAAAGTGGAGTGATCCTTTACGTTTACGCAATATTTCGTCCATTAAAAATATTATTTGATAATAATAGAGTTAAGCGAAGTAGGTAGCACACTGCAGTCTCTAGCCAAATTCTCAAGGTCATGAAATTATGGAAGTGTTTTTCAATCTTGCACAAATTTATAATGATTCCAAACCTCTAACTGATGATCAATAACCTCATTTTGATAGACAGTATAACACCGAATAAATACAGACTCTTATTAACGTTCAGTAATACCTAAAAAGCATTGAAATTCCGGACTATTTTGCACGAGGTTTTCATTCCCCTGGATCTCAAGTCAAATGTTACATAACGGGAGGGTAACTTGCTAGTGGTGTTCTAGTCTAAAGTTCTTATTAATGAGGCTCTCACAATGGGAGAATTTTCTGGTGGCAAGAAGATTTCTCCAGTGAGGGGAGTTGATGTTGATTGCACAGCACTCGAGGGACTAGGATCCCATCAATGAGAAGAGCGAATTTGCTTCATAACTTCAGCGAGCAGTTCGCAACCAGAGCTCAGAAGAATGAATACTTTTCCGCGTCAACGATTTTGGCAACAATTAAAGTTTTCTAAGCAGGAATTAGAATATTATGGAAGGCAACTTTCCATCTGAAGTAAATAAATTTTTCATACTTCGAACTTCATTACAAGTGTTAAGTTAGCTCACACCTGAGTCATGTAATAATGAAGCTCTATGCAGTGTGTTGTAAAGAGAGTGATATTAAAACAATAATTCAAATAATATATTTCATTGCTACGTTTTAATAAAAGGAGGCTGACAATGATAAGCAATAAATTGGAAATTTGTGTTTACAGCTTCAAATATTCAAGATACCCCACAAGCTGACTTCTGCACAGCTCTGCCCTTTTATTTGTGTGGCTTGTCATCTTTCTGACATCTTCCTTACGCATGTTGGCTGTAAAGTCTTCCACAGTACGTTTTAGCTCTGCCAGAGAGCTTGTTTGACACCTCACAATGTGTGTCATGACCTGGGCCCAGGAAAAGAAATCAAGGCGGGACAAGTCTTGAGAGTATGGAGGCCAATAGTGACCCGTCCGACGTAAAATCTGTCACGAAACTTGGCTTTCAGGAACTGGAAACACGTGGCTGTCATACAGCAGCTGGCATCATCCTGCTGAAACCAGTACTGAAGTCTAGTGGCCACAGCTTTAGTTCCATGGCAGACTGTATTCTTCAGGATGATACACGATGACTATTGTTCAGCGAATGGCGAATTTTGTTTGGAATAACGACTGTAGCTGCGCACGTGAGCCATTTTTGAGGATACCCCTTCCAATATGAAATAATTATGTATGAAAATTCATCCCTTTTTGTATAAATATCCGACCTCTGTGGTAGTACAGCTACCCTTGTTAAATTAAAATAGAAAGACTAAACATTTTTTTGAATTGTTTCAACATTAGTATCTGCAAATCATACTGTAACAAAATTCTTATTCACACTTAAAAGTACGCAACAAATATTTGATCTCAACATCTTTACACATCAACGATATTATCATTGCGCAAACGATAATAATGAAAGTTATAACTGATATGATTAACATTACTCGAATGAATAACAATAATTATACTAAACATGACAAGAACACAAATTATATCAATAATAACAATCATAATATTCTTGGTAATAATATTATTATTCATGACAATAATCATAACAGTAATAAAAGGGAAGTTGAAGAAGAGACTGGCCTGTCATACAACTATTAAATTCTAATATTAAAACTACAAGTAACTAACTCATTTAAACTGTAATTTAAAATTAAACAAACGTGTCAAAGAGTTTACATTTTATACATTATTTTTACATGAATAATAGAATTTAATAAACTCAGTGTGGTACGATTTCTCAGGCAACCAGCTATATATCTCCAAACAATACATATAATATGACATACATAAGCGAGATTAAATGTTATGTGTACGTATACTAGCAAAATTTTAGTTACAAGAAATACATATTATTCCTGGTTTCCATGAGCGAACCTTAGTAATCACGCGTGCTGACGCAGCCATTATCATGAAGAACTAGATGACTTTACATCAAGATCATATTTCAAAACAGTGGGAAATTTATATAAAGCTTGCTTAATCTAAATACATTTATGATTTGCACTGTATTTTCGGAAATTTTGGAATAAGATAAGTATTCAGCCTTCCTAATCTAAAACAAACCAAAATCTAAATCTAGGAAAATCTATCTAAATCTACGAGAAGTATATTCTTGAACTTTATTCAAAATATTTTTCGTCCAATGGTGCCTGAGTCCGTGCACACATGATGTCATTAGACTGTTGTAAGTTATTATATGTACTTTTACAGAAGCATCAACTTGTGCATTTCAGCAAGAAGTGCAATCGAGTCTAGAATCACTTCATAACTAAATGGACGTATTCCTTAATGAAAATTTGAATCATGTAGCAAGCTTAGTTACACCTACTTCAAACAAAGCTCGTGAACAGACGTTGTTGCTTTTTTGACTTAGATATTTCAAAAATTTCAGTAGATGAGCGCGCTGTTGAAACATCTGTAGAAATGTCGAAGTAACCTCATATGGCTGAGCGAGAAACAGCAGAAACTGTAAAAACTTTAAAATAAAACAAGTAAAATTCAAAGTCGAAATTGAGACTGCGACAATATTGTTCTACTAGTTCCGTCACGTTGTAATGTTGTAAACGCCAACCTCCCTAATTTTTTGTACGCTTAAAGTGAACTTGAACAATTCATGTTACGTATAGTTTTAATATAAATGCACTTACAACGCAACAATATCAAAATAACATCGAGAGAATATTATGCAGTGAAAAGGTCGAGTTTACATGATCATACTCTAACTAATATGCCTGCCTAGGTCTCTCAAGATCAAGGCTTCCGGAGTCCCGACGATGAATAACGATGCTCTAACGATTAATTCTCGATAAGTTAAAGCACTCAGGAACGACCCAGCCAAGTTCTGAGATGAGGGACGTTGATTGCAGTATGATGAATACGTACCTACCGAACTTTTAACGAGATATTCTTTAATGTTCGAACTTAAAAGCTCACATTTAGCGGCCTCAGTATCTCAAAGTGAACAGTTGCATACAAATAAGCTCCTGGGAAGTCCCTCACAGACCATTCTTCTGGTAATGCTCCGTACTACACGATATGCCCTGCAGTGTTTTCCGGCAAGAAAGAATATGCATCACAAAATTTCTGCTTAGTTAAGCATTGCAATGTTTCAGAATGAGAAGCATATAAGCATTTGTGCTTAGGTATTTTGGGGCTGACTTTTCTCTCATTCAAAAAGCGTCTCTGATAACCTTTCTGGATGGCACACTAGCATGGGGTTCTGACATGTTAAACCTTACTGTTTTTAATTATCATTTTTATTATGCCTCAGGTAATGCGTGATATCAGTACTAGCTGTGGTGAGTTGTACCTAAATTAAGAGATTTCACCGGTGTGACTGACTTAAATCAAGTCTCAATAATAAAAATTATGAGAACCAGGAACAGTTTCAGAAATGAACGTCCTTGTGCTCCTGAAAACACTAGGGAACTCAATTCTTCATCTTTGCTTTTAGCATGTTTTAATCTTAATACTCTGAAATCTTTCCGACCAACGTCAAAAATTTTTATGTACCAACTGTTTCCAACCAAATGGAGCAATAGGTACAAATGACCAAAACTGAATACTCTGAAAGTATTAAATACTGAGAAAGAATAGTAGCAATACATAAATGATTTTTAAATTGCGAGTAGCAGTACAATATATCTTGAAATTGAAAAACCAGCAAACGAACGCGTTACATAACCATCAAAATACTAAACATGAATATTAATTCTAGTTTTTTAGAAAATATGAGTAATAAGTAGTTAAAAAATCAAGGTTAATTCGTAAATCATAATTTGACATCTGCAGTGAAGGCTTGTATTTCCCTAATTTTTCAGATGCGAAGGCTTCCATCGATCTAAAAACGCGAGAATCCCGAGAAGCGGACTAATCTAAAGTCATTTCTTGGAAAAAATTGTGAGATTGATCGCCTGAACTTGAGGCGAATCGGGTCACAGGTTCGGTCTCGCATGAACATTGTAGCAAAAAAAGTTATCTGGAAACTTTAGTAAAATCAGTTTGAAAGTGGGATTCGTTGAAGAGCTAGGCTGCGTATTGGAACCAATTCTAGGCAAGTATGCAAAGTCACCAACAATTTGAAACTATTTGAAACTTTGTTGGAAGTCCCGAGCTTCAAAGTAGCTCTATTTCGTCGCTGTCGCTCCTCATGCATCTTATTTGCTGTGCTAAAGCGTTCACTTCTTACGTTTTCTTACGCGGACAGCAGTCGCCGCTCTGTCGCAAGCATCAGATGTTCTGCGCCCCAGTAGTCATTTTAAATAACGAGCACTTATGATCCTTAATTCAAGTCTACGCCGAAAACTGCAATGGCAAGCATAATTTCCAAGCTTTGCGTGGTATTTCCATACTAATCTTCTCCATTCTAGCTTCCGTTCGAATTCCCCATTCCCTTCGACTGTCATGTATAAAAGAAACGAGACTAGAGTATCATTTTCTTTTTGTACAGTACATTTGAAATGATTCTGAACATTCTTATTTTAGTAAAGAAGTAATTCCTGATTATATCTTCATCTCCGAACAGAATACAAAGGGTCATCCAGTTACAACGAAGATTCGATCCTACGGACAGACGCACGTATTTTTCAACAATAATTTTTGGCTGAAGTCCGAATTGCCATAACCTAAATCAGTTACCTGGCCTAAAACACCCTAATTTCCTTATACAGATACATTTACGTGTATAAGCAAACGAACCTTCACTGTGTGTTAACAGTATGTTACAAAAAAGTTAGCCAGCAACATTCAAATTTATGTCGCGCTGCTTGAAGGTGAAATTAGATTTTAATTTTATTTTGGAATCACCATCGTAAAATCATAAAAGACGATTGCCGAGGACGACGTAGTTCAAGAACTCATTCTTTTGTACGTGCATTGGTTGTAAACAAAATTTTTGTGAGAAATATATATGAAAAACGAATGCTTTTGAGAGCCAAGGTGTACTTCAACGATTTCAAATCAAAAGTTCACTTTTGATAGAATCAAATTTATACCTACGATATAAAAATGTATTTCCATAATTCCAGTTCTAACTTATAATTGTTGCTAAACAAGTAAACAACGGTTTCTCAAAAATTGCAAAGACCAAGATAGACAACCAGATTATTGCAACATTGATAACTTGTTTGCTGCCCATTTCGAGGTTTCATAGTAAAAATCCTACTTTAAATTTGAAGTCATTCCCACAACCTGTTATCTCGACCACACAGCACTGACAGCACCTCAAGACACGCAAGCATGCAGGGCAGCTGATAATGCAGGGTGGTGCATAATTAACACCCTCTTTTCAGAAAATTAATAATCGATTAATTATTTATTAATTAATACTAAATTAAATAATTAACGCCATACTTAAATAATAATTAAGCTTCAAGGTCTTTTGTATCGTTTACAATTATCCCGATCTCTTTGCCTTTCATAGTTTTTTTATTAATAATTTTATAAAAGGAGGTGTTATGCGCCACTCTGTACATGCCACCCTGCACATGCCACCCTGCACATGCCACCCTGCACATGCCACCCTGCACATGCCACCCTGCACATGCCACCCTGTACATGCCACCCTGTACATGCCACCCTGTACATGCCACCCTGTACATGCAGTACCTACATAAGATTATGTCATCTCGTTGAAGAAGCACTCGATATATGTACTTAAAGTTTGTCTAAACTCACTCCCACTTCAAGAAATAGTGATCTGGAAGTCATTATTCCTGCATTAAGGAGTTAAATAGAAAATCGTGTCACTGCATATATTTTCTTGGGCAATACACGAAAAACGAATTTTGCTGCACTAGCTACTAGGTCATTCATGAGGCTGTATCATCGTTCATTAATTCAAATTTGAGTGTTGTGGTTATTCACTTATGAAGCATTACAAGTATCCCTTACTTCTGCCAGAGAAATAAGGAATATTAACGCATGATTTTAAATATTGATGAAACGAATTAACGTTGGTTTTATAAATAAATTGCTTACATTCATGTAACTAATTCAAAGGAAATTGTGATGTCATGTTAACAATTATGAGAAATCGCTAGAAAATATTTCGCACTATAATTCAGACTATTCTAACAAGTGTAAAATATAGGGATTAAAACAACTTGGTTGATGCCAGATGGTATTGAGGAATGTGCCTGTGTAGTAGAAGCGTCAACAAACAAACGTTAAAAGAAAATGTGGCAGCGACAGATAATGTGCTGAGATGCTGGCATGCATCAATCATCTTTAGGGCAGTACTTTCCGGAGATGGTCCTGTGGATCATTCCTATACATCCATCCTCCACTTGATCTAGTACGTACACCTGTGTCTGGGCGTGAGAGATGTACAGAAATTGCATTGCATGTGCCTGTTTACACAAGACTGGGAGCCAGCGTATATCTTCACTAATTCCACCAGTGAGCAGGCTGTCAAGGCTTCGAATTTGGCGGCACGCTGCCTAGCGCCCAGGCGGCATATCACATAAGGGTTTCGGTGTGAATTTATACGTCAACATATAGAAGAGTCCGCAACGATGTGGACATATGGCTCAACAATCCCGGTTTGAGTGTTTGTTGTAGCGTTGTTAAATGCTCACCTATATCACTGGAGGCTACACGTATTAATTTTAGTAGGTTCGAGATAAAAATGTGACAATTGCATCATCATCAATGGTGTCAGTGTCGAGCCTAATTCTTTAAACAGCCAGGGGTCCAATTTGACCTGCCTCACCAGTAGCAGTAAGTTATTTCAATTTCATGTGTAGTGTGAATCGTAAAATAAAAGGTACGTCATATCTGGCTATTTTTATTCTTCCCAAAACTGTTATCCAATCATTGTTTTTCTTATTCTTGATTGTCTTGCGTGTGGAGGTTTGGATCCCTCCGAATGGCGGTCATATCATGTTATTTTCAGTTATATCATATTTCTTTAATTCATTGGAAACAACACAAAACCTCTACATTTAAATTGTCACACTTCCCCGTGTAGTCACGTCACGGTCTAACTCACTATGCTGCGATGCAGTCCTTCAGTTCAAGATATAGTCACGTCGAGGCACCTGTGACGCAAAATGGCAAGCTTCGAGTTGCGTAAATGCGAATTACCAAAAATGAAACAAACCGGTCAGGTTGTCTCACAAGTTTGCGGTTCATATTTCTCACTCGGAGAAGGCGGGTTTCTGCCTCACGTTCGCTCAGTTTTTACTTGATCAAGCTCGTCAAGTCGAAAGGCGGCACTTGGGAGACATGATTTGCACCTCCAATTTTCTACGTGACGTGAAGCACGTACTTCGCTCGCGAGCCAGACCCAAAGAGCCACTTCCCTTTAAAGATAATATTTGAAAGTGGTGCTCCAAAAAGCCAAAACAGTCCCCAGAATTACGCTAAAGTCAAACCGGATACAAGTTTGAGTGTTCAACTCATGATCAGCAATTTGAAACCCGCAATTCGCCAGTTCCTGCGGGAACTGTTAGATGAAACTTCACGCAATCGGTGGTCTGAGAGAAATGTTTCGACTGGCCGTGCTTAGCAAAATTAAGCGTATCGTTGCAATAAGCACAAATCCAACGCTCTAAAACTTACTCTAATAAAGAGATTACATAAGCAATGAAATATAAAAAATGCTTCATTTTTTCTTCATTATTAATTCGGCATCCGACAAAAAATACCACGGTTAGACTCAGTTGCAATGATTTACGCATATGACATGACACACTTGACGCAATGCGGCATACAATGAAGAACATATGGTTCACTAAACTTAAGGAAACTGAAATGAGTTTTGCATTGATAACTGTAATTAAATTTAACAGGTCAACGATGCAGTTAATTTATTGTTGAAACACACAATGCAACGTAGAATTATTACAGTACAAACGATCTACTTTAAAAACTCTGCTAGAATTTGTATTAACAGTTATGAACATAGCTCTGGAATTGTTGAAGTTTATGTTTTTTTGAAACTACGTAGAATTAATTTCTAGTAACTTAAATCAATTTTTTATCCTCATTATTATGTACTAGATACGCAGCGTAAATAGCTTTTTTTTAATTATTGGCATTGTATTTACAGAAAAAACTTTCTGCAATATTACACGCCCGGGATCACTGTAATCACTTACGCACCAAGCATCACTCGACACTAATTCCATTCAACTGTGCTCAAAAAACCATGAAACACGTCGACAACTACAGGTTATGCTCCGTAAGCTGGAATACGCGTCTCTTTCGACGAACATGTGATACCGTCCAGCCTCGCGAGTGGAAGAACGCGGCCGAAATAGTGTCATTATAACTCAACTCGGTGGTACATAGCGATAGTCAGTGTCTCAGCCGGCCACTTTTTGCGATAACTGCGATAAGGATAGGAGGAAATTATTCACTCCTCGAGGAGGAGATGGCGTCATTTGCGCTCAGCTCCCAAGAAGAACATTTCAAAATTAAGAACTGAGGGTAAAAGAACTAGTTCGTTTCTACCCTGTAGGATGAATAAAAAAGACTGAAAATCAAAACAGGAAAGAACTGTTCATCGGACCATACTTTGTCTTTGCCATCTACATCAGTCCGAGTACATACTTGTCTATCGTTTCTCAAACACCAGTGATCTACAAGAAGTATTTGTTTGTTCTGATGCATATAATTGGTAACAAGAAAAATGAAGTTCTTTTAGCAATTTGGTGTGACTTATACTTTGTAATTTCTACAATAACATGCGCTAGCAAATACTTCTTAACAGAAAGAGCAAACGAGAGAAATTGCATTAGGTATCCTTGTGGAAAATTTCAGGTCATCTTCGAAATGGAAACTTTTTGCGCTAGTAATAAAGTTATATTTCATTAATTAAAGTATACATATAAAATAATTAATTAAAGGCTCAGTCTGTACGAACATTGATGAAACAAAAACATGTCTTTCATACAGGAAAATTTACTCCATGTACGCAACCTAGTTAATGGTAAAAATTAATCTCTATTTCAAGCGATCAGAAGTATTCAAGCCAATTATTTTAGACAAAAGGTTTGTGCCCGCAGGTTTTAGACGCAGTCTGTGCAATACAATGCAGGTGTAACCACGCGCAGTCTGTGCAATAGAATGCAGGTGTAACCACGCACAGTCTGTGCAATACAATGCAGGTGTAACCACGCACAGTCTGTGCAATACAATGCAGGTGTAACCACGCGCAGTCTGTGCAATACAATGCAGGTGTAACCACGCGCAGTCTGTGCAATACAGTGCAGGTGTAACCACGCGCAGTCTGTGCAATACAATCCAGGTGTTACCACGCGCAGTCTGTGCAATACAATGCAGGTGTAACCACGCGCAGTCTGTGCAATACAATGCAGGTGTAACCACGTGCAGTCTGCAATACAATGCATGTAACTACGTGCAGTCTGTGCCATACAATGCAGGTGTAACTACGAAATTTAAAAAACTATAAAGGGGAAGCTTCAAATTTCAAATTATATGAAAATTTACGTACAAAATGGATGCTCAATCACGGACACTTTTTATGCTAAAACTAATACAATCGTAGTAATTCCTCAAAATATAATTTAACACAAGTAACGCTAGAAAACACTTTATACACTAATGGCCATAAAATATAAATTTTCTTAACTATTTTTAACTATTTTACAGCTTCCATTTGAAGTGACATTGATTCTAGGAGCTTTTGCACCTTCTACTGCTTTAATTTTTGCTACAATTGCATCAGCCGTAAACTCAAATTGTTGAATGACAAAGTAAAAGGTTATTCTCAGGGAAGTTTGAATATGAAAACTGAAGTGGCCACTCGATGGGCTGAAATTATTTCTCGTGTCCAGAAAAGCACTTTTGAAAGATATGTTAGCCCGGTGGATGCAAGCGTTGTTGTCCTGAAACGTTTCATCGCAATCAGAAAAATTATTAATCGATTACATGGTGAAATTGGTTGTCTCGGATCTACAAAAAGCTGTGGAACTTCATCTTGTTGCTGCAGAGGGCCATAGATCCAAGTCCAGACCAGGTGAAACAGCTGCAGATCATCACACTGCCTCCAGATGCCCGCACAGAAGAGATGATGCGTTATGGATCCATTGCTTCAGAAGATTCTCGCCACACTCCAACGCACATCATTCTGAAAGAGTCTAGATTTCGATTCATCAGACCACATTACATGTTTCCAGTCGTTAGCAGTCCAGTGCCAATTTTCCTGTAGCCATTTTTTTCGATTTGTTGCCAACACAAGTGATTTTCTGATTGAAGTGCAACTGCGTCAATAGAAAATATTACCTCAAGACTCATTGTCCTCAGAGAAATCATTTTGGGACTTGAACATAATTTGCTGGTAAACTGCAGTGTCTAATAACTCCTATTTTCAATAGCCAATCGCTTCAGACAGCGCCTTGTTTCTCTCATCAAGAATTTGATATCTAATACGTTGCTACGAGGTAAACAGGCTTTACCATTTTGTCCCCAGCGTGCAATCATTCTCTGCATAGTTCCCATGTCTACTACATGTTACTGTAGAGATATCCCAGCTGATTTTCCGCTATCATGAATGTGACAATGTGTCTTTTGCCATTGGGTTTAATGTCAATTTAAGCGTTTTCATTGGTGGACTTGGCATAAATATTAGGACAGCTATAATATTTAGATCAGGTGATTACGAAGTCAGAGGCACTACAGAATGTTTCCATATCTAAATTAAATGTTTCTCAAACAGTTGCAAAGAAAAAATGTTCAATGTATCAAAAATGAGTGCGTGACTTTTTCTACCCAGGCAGTGTATGCATAATATTGGGTTACAATACCTTTACTTAAGCATGAACATACTGAAAAAAGATTGTTTAGCGAAGCAAATTCGGTTTGGTGTTCTTAATAAAAAATTCTGTTGGTATCGAAGCTATTAAGAAATTATTACCAAAGAAAATTTAGAAATAAATGTGCAGTAAATCTAAACTAACAGAAAGTGTAATAACTAGTCCTCAAAAAAAGTACAGGTTTCTAGGGAGATACATGCAATGCATTTACTTGACTTCTGTACGAGTTCATAATGATAATATTAATGATAATATGCTAGTACATATTGAGATCAACAACGAAAAAGCATGAGTTCCATCAAGCACAGAAAAATTTACGGGTGAGAAAACAACACAAAACTCCTGTAGATCGGATGATGGGGAAAAGAAAAGCGATTCCTAATCCTAAAAGAATATGGCCAAAAAATATCTAATTAAAAACACAAACAGGGAAACAAAATACAGCAGAGTTTGGATAGTGAGTGGAAAGCACATGAAGATAGAAACTCGTTTGCGTGCTTGGAGCGCACCTCTGAGAGAGCGCCGAGGGCCAGGCGGGCCATATTCTTTTTGTGCGCTGCTTTGTATTCGGACGAGGAAGAGCGAGGTGCACTTTCAAAGAGTTACACAGAGTTTTGAGAGAGATATTAGAACTGTAATTACATCTTGAATCCCCATCTCCGAGCCAGGCTCGGCCGACTTCATGGCCGGATATTTTGTGGTGAAACCGACAGGCCGCGCTTCCCCTATTGCCAGATAAATACATTAAGCTTGTCTTCAGCATCCATACCAAAGGAGAAGAAACAAAAAACTTGAAGTTAACTTTTATTTTCAGGAATGAAGGAACGTGTTAGAAATACTCTTTACAAAGGGACGCAGGCGGGGCACGAAACTTTTCACGAGTGAACAATCGTGCACCTGAACCAGTAGAAGAGGATAGTGGCCTAAGAACACGACCGTTAAACAAGTTTTGCATGCATTAGTTAGCGTCTCAGGATTTACTCATTTTAAATGTGGCTCACGAATGATAGAGTTCAGTTCAGCTGTCACACAACAACTTTAATTATAGCCCTTTAATTGTTTGTTTCAAGCCCATGTAGCATAAATTATCACAAAAGTTGAAAAAAAATTATGATAAAGGTGGTGAGAAAACACTTATTCTAGGAATAATATTCACTTATGCTACGATCATCTACGGTACTGTTAAGATCATGAAGGAGTTGATGACGTTAGTTTTCAAAAGTCATTACCACAATCAAAGCCCATAACTTATGCAGCCAAGATTAAGCGAACATGACTCAAACGTCTAGCATCGAGATGAACTGCAGCGATTCTTACTCGTGTCGTCCGTGTGACAAATGGTCTAAGCTTGATTCAGCAACTTTGCATATGTCTTGGCAGAGATTGAGCAGTCCCAGCACTAATGCAAAACACGACAGTTACGGCCACAGCTCACAGCTTGAGAGTAGCTTGACGTATGGGATAAGTGAGAGTAAACTCAAACGCAGCTACGACTCTTAACATGATGGTAGGTTGGGGGATATGACGAAAATTATCGAGGGTAAGGAGACTGCAGCTACAGCTCTTAACTTAAATGTAACGAGACATACGGAGTTTCATCTTTTAAGTGGGGGCAAAGAAATGTACGTAGGAAAGAAAGCAATAGAACGTGCGCTCACAATGCTGTAGAAGCGGCAAGAACTCACAAGTTGAAATAAATAGAAATACACGGTAACTAGCAGTAGCACAGACTGGAGAGACCACTCACACTTTGAAGATAAGTAAATATAAGGAAACTTAGAACAACAAAGACTGCTGCAACTCCCCACTTGAAAATAACGAGACGAATAGATGAGCTAAATTATTGCCTTCACACATAAAACAGCCCTTCAAAAAACAGCAGTAAAATTTGACTTGAACGACGGGCAGTCAAAATTCTTTGTAAAATAAACGCAAGGAAATTCAACATTTGATACCAAGGGAAGTGCAACAGGAAGCGAGAATCTGAAGAAAGATAACATGGTTAGATACGTCGAACGACTATTCAAACACAGTGCTCCAGAATAGTTGAATAGTTCTGAGAGTCGAGTGATTAAATCAAATAAACATTAAATGCCCGAAAATGTTCGTGCCTTTTTTTTAACGATGACAAAATCTAATAAAATAAAGGTAACAGCCAACCAGATTCTATTCATGCATATAGTTTCTTCTGATATCTGAGATCTTTACAGATAAGGACGCCATGAAATCGTCAGCCTTTAGGTGTACGTGTGTTGAAGGAAGAAAAACAACTCTGAACCTGTGGGAGATGTCTCACTGCACATCGAAATAGTCAGTGTTTCTACAAAAGAAAAACTCCTATTTTCAGATTTGCTAAAAATTAAAGAAATATCAATACAATTATCTGAGCAGTACGTGTAGTGGGAGCTTATTGGTTTTTAATTTTAGTGATCAGTGAAAACATGATGTTTTTGCATTAACAATAAAGGTATTTTCACTACCTTAGGACTTTTATTAATTATACAGGATTTGAAAATGCAATGTTATTGCATACGTTATGTATGAGTTTGTTTGCGATGGACGAGTTTGCTCTCTTTTTTCTTTCCTCATTTAATTCCTGCATTTTTCGCATACTACGCTTGACGGGACATTTGTCTTGCCAGCCTAATTCTTGCCTGTGCTTATTTATTTTAACTTTATTTATTTTAGTGTAACCTTGAAGTTCCTGTGCAGATGTTAGCAGATTTTTGTAGACATGACCAGATGTAAAAACTAAAAATTTTTGATATACAGCATTTTGTCTCTACTTCGTCTCAATCAGTATTTCAATATAAGCCCCTAAAACGGGTTTTACTTTCCTTGCTCATCAATCATCTTTCTCTGATATGTAATTTTCGATTTTATAACTAGCTTTATTCCATTTCTGAATTTTCCGTATTCTATACTTGTTAGACGCCTGTAATACTAGCACCATTCTCGCTCGTACCTATTTTTAATTTTAGTGTTATCATGAAGCTCATATACAAATTTTAGCAAATGTCTTAGGTTTCCTTTCTCATTGATCAACATTCTCTGATATGTAAGCTTTGATTCTATTAAGTACTATGAAGTTCTCAGTTAAATACGTTAATCATTTCAAATTCATAAACTATCAACTCATCACACTGAGTGATCGACCACCAAATTGCATACAAATAGCACATTAAAAGTTTCCTCCTTCCTTGGGTATTTAATTTAAACCGTACTGTTGTGAATTAAAACTGTCACATCGTGTTATATGCAATTTTTTTTGGAGTGAACATTTTTTTGAAATTTTTGCGCTCTTTAATTCTTAAGTTTTACTACAATTGTGAGAATATAACTGCCACTTGTTGTATTATCAACTAATGTATTTCGATGACCTAAGGATCTTAGATGAGTTATTTTAAAGGCGAAGAATCTCGAAAACACAATTACGATGTATGTAAATTTTCTAAAAATGCCAACAACTAGTCCAAATCTCAGAAAAAGCGTGTTCTTACGAGAGGATAGAATGTATAAAGGTAAGACTGACCTCTTGAAATCAGGGCTGGATACAACTTATTGTCTTACTCTAATCGTTCAAAGAAAGCACTCAATTTCTCACTAACTGTGTGACATCAGGAGACATGACATTTAAGTAAAAAATATATGTATATATTGATGTCTTACAAGAAAATCCGTTTTTTAAGTACCGAACAACAAATGGCTTAGTATTTCAAGATTCACATTAACTGTGGTACTTCATCTCTCAAATAGAAAGTACGAAGATTTTTGACTGAGATGCCTCAATTGTTCTGAGAGTATCTGAATAGCTAATGGTTCATTAATGTAAGACAATTAACTTGACTTAGCACTACCACTCGTATCTCATATCGTGATACGGCATAGATTACTCGACATCAATGTCTTCTAACTGTATCAAAATAAAACACCAATCCTACTTGGAAAATCGTATGTAATAGCAAACATGCTCAATCATGAACAGAACTGGCAGAACTATCACAACCGACGGAGAAATGCATAACTGTCGAACGTGTTCCTAACATATTCTTCTTCCCATATTGAATACAATAAATTATTTTAGTGCGTATTCAATAGCAGGTTAATAAACAGACGTTACAGAATATAATAAAGACGTGTGGTGTGTAGCAGGAACCATTACTCTGATGGAGTAACGAAGTAGAAGTGACAGCGTCAGTAGACGAGAGTCTTATTTTAGGGAGGATGCACATCAATGTCGGTCGTTGTGTAAGACGGTAAGGGAGCTGAGGTGACCCAAAAAGCCATGTTTTTTTCAAATCACTTGGCTATGAGGTTTTTGCGTCAGAGCAAAGGCCCTCGGCAGTGACGTGCGGCTGCTGACCAAGCCTCTACCGCCGCTCCAGCGCGCCCAAAATATTCAACTGTCACATCAAGCAAAAATCTTGCACTCGGTGAGACTGTCGCAGCATTGAGACTGCGTCATCGATCAGAGGACATGTGATGAGTTCCTTTCTCCTCATTCAGTTAGGGAGTTTGTGTATGACCCTTCACAACCCGTACGGTCAGGGTTTCAGTTTGTTGCTAACGCTCATTTAAATTCAGTTCTATAAAACACTTTGTGATGCGACTACATTGTGTCATCACTGGCCGAATAAAATGCATTAAAACAACGAAAATAATTGAATAGCTAATGCTTTTCCAGTTCCCTTTGCTTTTACTGGTGAAGATTAAGGGAAGATTAAAATCGAATGAAAACTATCATCATATATTCACGTATGTAAGAAAATTAGCACTGAAAACTATAATTCAGAACTTTTCATACGCGCCTGCAACAAAATGAGGCCTTTGTTTCCTACATTTGTTATTTCATCACTGATACAATACGACTACAACTCTGTCATCGATGTCATGTGCAGTAGAATAACAATAAGTGTTGAACAATTGTTTACAGTTTTATGAGCAATACTACCAAGGGGACAGAAAATTAATTAATTATTCAATTTCAAATTATTACGAAGTAGAAAGCAATTTATCCTCAGCAAGTTTCATTCCCAGCAATTAATTACCCCAAAAACAGATTACTAGGACCTAAACCTAAAAAAAATTAAAAAACAAAACTAGAATAGAGCTTTCCACGTGGCAGCAGGACCAGTCTCCGGCCTGGTTCCATAGACCGTTTGTTCCGAGTTCTTTTCTTAAGAGACGGTATCGCAAGCCTACGATGCGGTTAAATCTTCCTCGAAAACCAAATGCGGTTTCCAAGCATTTTCTTTCTTCACTCGTATGGCTAGCCAAAATAGTGGCAAGAAAAACATGCAGGCGAGTGTTAAAAGAAATAAATCAAGAATGCACATTATTTTCGTATAAATGTCTATGTCTGCAAAGTTGAGGATTAAATTTCCTAAAAACACTATTGAGCGGCAGTGCGAGTCTAAAGTAACCAGCAGGTCAAAGAATTTTTCGTTTCTACAAAGTTGTGGTGGGCAGCTGAGCGTTGCCACGACCTTTTATCACGTCCTCCAATCGGAGCAGCCGATGTTGCGGCGATGAGCCGACTTTGGGTCGTGCGTTTCTTTCCAAAGATGCCGATTACTGAACAATTTATCGCCAATAACGGATTGGAGAAAACGGCCATGTAACACCGTCATGGACCTGGCCTTAGACAAAAAACGGACGCTTCTTGCTGATAGACTTCAACTGCAAGGAAAACAAAGGGCTCAGCTTACGATAAATGTGATCGTTAGGACGATCCCTCCAAGGTGCCCGACTGCTATACTTCAGTGGCACAGAAGCCTTCCACAAGCCAATACGATGTTCCAACCAGAGACAAAATACTACAATGTAGATAAAAAAACTCGTACAGTCTGACCCTACTTTAGCCATGAATTTAGAATATTGGTTAAATTTCTGTGGCTACGCTTGTAATACATGACAACCGAACACAAGCTCACTATTGCGTCAAGTCATGAGAAACTCCTTTATAACGTAATCTACGCTAGCAGCGACATTTTAGCCAAGGTCACACAAAACAAAGACAGAAAAAATAGGTTCATCAACTCATTTTCTTGAGATGCAAACTGCGATTTCTGGATTCTGATACTAAAAATAAAATAAACTTATTTTTATATTATATTTTATAAGTGACGAGTATTACTGATAAACGAAAATAAGGTCGCAGAACACCATTAACTAGATGCTCGTTAGGTAATGTGCACGATATTTACGATGTTTAACCACATGTAGATACATTTAGACAATGCCTGAAAATGTAAACCAGACATGGATGAAGAAAATTTGCTCAGACATACATATTTATATTAATCATTAGTTTGGCATTTCGTTTAGAGCAAAAAAATGCTGCAACCTGTAAAATCTAAACGCGTCAATTGATCAAATACAGGAAGCGTGACGAACTGGTAATAACATATTGTTTCAACCCTCATCAACTGAAGACGCTCGGTGGAGGATGTAATAGAACTCTGATACACAATTTCCTCCGCTTCGATGCATGATAAGTTGTAAAAAATATTATAATCTGCAGCAATTACGCATCAGTAAGCCAAAGTTTGAAGCTCCGAATAAATTTAAATTTGTCTCCGTACTATTAGACAATTTCAAATTTCATCAATTTATCAAACACTTGAACAGTACTCGTAAATTTGGCGGAACAGGGTAAAGAACAAATAGTAAACATCATCACCTCCTATCAAAAATAAATAAAAATTACAGGAAAAGTTTTCGTTGCACTCGAATCGGAATGGCACATCAACCCAGGTTACGAGAACAAATGGGAAAAAAGTAGGGACTAACCTTCCCAATTCAAACCCACATACTCTTTCAACCAATGACGCTAAATTTATGCAATATAGAATCGAATGCCCCCAACGATTACGAAACGATCTTAGTAAAGAACTAACTCTAGCTTCACCCGTCTAAACGACGAAGGGTTACGGACGTGTTTTATAGTAAGTTTACATGTCTTTAGAGTCAGCTTTGTCCTACTATATTTCGGCATCGAGTTTACTGTACTCGCAGCGTTTAACTTCACAATGAATATGCATCTTGCTTCCTCTTACTGTTCATTAATTCTATTTTAATAACATGCCAAAATGGAATTTAACCAAGAGTTTCTATATGATGGACGTGAGTTCTTGACGATCATCAATTATACAAAGAAAGGATCGTGAACCATACCATATACGGCAGTAAATTTTGTTCCAGCTTACTAGAAGGTTGTTGTACACCTCAACAGACACGAAACCTAAATTGATTGAGTTACTTGGCTCGTGGGAGGATGGATTAAGTATATCCATCGCACTTCAAGACGCGACAAAATAAGGACGAAGGACTACTGCAGTTGCACGAGAAAATGAAGCCTAGCAAACGAGCAGCGACCGACATTCTCAGGTCACCTGGCAAAATGCTCATAGCTCGTCTCGAGTAAATGACCTCTAAAATAGCTTGATTTCCTTGGGGATATTGGACTTGTTTTTACGATGCATCTTTCTTATTGGCTTCCAGCGCGGCAACATCGGGGACAGTCTTTTTGTGTTTTTTTTCTGCTGCAGTGTTTGTCATCAGAACCAAGTTATTTGTTCGGAGACTTTTTTCCTCCTCCGATGCCCCGCAAGATTTTCCTTGAAGATATCCCTCTTAGCTTCATTTCAATTTCAGGTGAATGTGGTTTTGCTTAAACGGCTTTACTCGGAATGAATTGTATCGAGTAAACAGATTTTACACAGGGTAGGCAATAACGATGTCTATGACATCCTAGTTTGAAGTGGATTTGCAGCACAAATTAAAAACCTGGTAAATTACGGTAAACTTTAGTAGGTGCTCGAGTGGAGGAAGTCATACGACCTCATTGTCGTTCTTTTCGACGCGATACAAGCAACTGAGACAGAGCTTTCTAACAAAGTACTAAAGTAATTCTACTACAAATTACAGATAACTCTAAATCAATTGAGGGTTTAATTATAATTACAGGTTTATACGCTATGGGAAAGCTCAAATACCTACACCCACTCAAGTATTTTACAAACACTTCAATCCACGGAGCAGAAGTCTGGAAGGTGCACTAATGGACTACCCCGTTCAGTTATGACGTGACCATCCATCTTAGTTATTCAAGCATGCGCTCAGCATAGCCCTCAAAAGCCTTTTTCCTCATAAATGAGACAATTTTTAGTTCCATAGGCATTTACAACGAACAGAATGCTACACAGAGGAAAAAATGAGCGCTAGTATGTTTATAAAATTAGACGGTATGTACTCGACGATTTAAACCAAATATTCACTCTGAAAAATGCGTTAGCAATCTTGTTCGTGACTGTCGACTTAACAATCGCAATATAAACGGTACTTCATTCACTAAAATATTAATGTCACAAATCACATAACCTGTGATGCATAGCTACTCTTTGAAGAATAAAAATAACACTGGTAGCAGAACCGACCTAATCATTAAGCAGGTAAGCGTCATGATTGAAGGGGGGAGAATTAAAAAATAATTAATTAGAAAGGAAAAAAGAAATCTTTACAACAATCTTTTTTTAAGGTTTGCTCATTCTGAAACCTAAAAGTGTACGTTCAAGAATGAAGACACTGTGATAAACAAAAACAAATACTCGTTCTGGTTATGAACAGCTGTGTAGGATCAGAAAAATATTCCGGCTGTAATGTTCCGAAAGACATTCGAGAAATTGATTGTTTAGCTTTGTTTCTTGTGCGTTCGTTAAAGTATAATGTGTAACGTTGAGCGTATAATGTATGAGTTAAATTGTGATTCTTCTGTTCTCTTTTCACTTATTGTTTTCGACTAACATCAAAAGTTGAATGCACCAACTGCTTCCGACCAGAGGGAGTAGTTTAAAATGTACTCATTAAAAAAGAGGTAACGTCTCGTAATGATGCGGATTATGCTCGACCGTATTGTTTCTCTTCATGAAACATTTCTGAATGGTAAATATCATTTTAGCAACAGCTATACATTCATAGTATTTTATCAGAGGAACTACAGTGGCATAAAACATCCCACTAAGTTTTTGCTTTCATAGAACGTTTTGAAAGCATGAACAAATATTTCTGTAGTAATTGACAGCTAAGCAAGTAAATTTCATAGCATACTAATAACCAACTGATGAATCAAAACAAAAAAATAAGTCTTCATATTCTTTTTAGAATTACGTGCTAAAATGTAGTGAGCTTCAGAAAATGAGACCGAACACGAAGTTGTGAAGGCGTTTGTGAAGTGGCCAGTGGCTGGAACACGCTGCACGTGACAGCCTCAATTCGAGTGCTCTTTCCTCACATCCGCACTACGTAAAACATTCGTCATAAGCTATGATTGTAAAATTCTTCCCCACAGCTTGCACCTTCAAATTTATTCTTTCTCTTTTACTGGAAAGACTTTTCCGCTTTCCTTGGCTCCATAAACTCCGCAGCGGAACCTTCAACACTTGAAAGTTTTCTTTCCAAGTTTCTCTAAAAAGGTCGCTTCATATTTCATCGTCGGGGAATACTAGGGGGAATTTTCTAGTAAGCCCTGTTTCTGATTCTTCTCTCATTTTACACTCGAGCAACTCAACAGAGATTCAAATTAACAACGTAGTAAAAATCGATAACTAACAAAAATCAATGTGTCATTTCTATGATGTCATCCCATGTATTGTGTCGGTTAACAACATTTAACTCTCAACTTTTTTTCCTTAACGCATTAATAGTTTTTCACTGAATCATTCTGACAAATAATGACACTTTTTTCACTATACAACTTTCTATAGATTTAAAACAAGCATCGTCGGAACGGAAGTGTAGGTCCCTTACTAGGTCAGCATCTGAATTTTTCTTTGTTTGAGTGGCATTTCATGTAATATCACAAAATTTTTGTAATAATTAAGTGCAACAACTTACGAACTGAATTTTGAAAAACAATAAATCTGTTTAATTTTCATATATTATTTTCCAATAACTCCACAAGAAAACTATAAAAGCGGAAAATTTTTAACGAAAATCATATCATATATTTATTTAGGTGTGTGAACAGTGTTTCTGTATTCTCAGTCTGAGCACCAGCTGCCTTCCAACTTCTGATAAAGACGACCTTAACTTGAATGAAATATTTCAACACACCTCCAAAAACGCAAGCCAAATTCTGGCCAAGTTCTTCACCCAGAGCAATGAACAAGTCCAGCAGTTTAAAAGAGACCTCATAACTGCAGAGCAAGGATCTGTGTGGTGGTTCATGAGCAGCGCACCAAGCTAGAGCTGAACAGTGGCCATCGCCGGGGTCGAGATAATCTGCATTAACAAGCCGTAAGAGCTACACTTGCCGTGTATTAAGTAGAGCTCGGCGCTCGAGGAAAAAAGAATCCATCCTATATGTATGGAAATGAAGTGTAATCAAGCTGAAGCTCAGATGCTCGGCTCCGCTTGATGAGAGTCACCGAGCTATTTCATTGCACTAAAAGAACACTAACAAGTCTCATTTGAATGGTAACGAAACTAGCAACGGATGAGCATTAAATCCGAGTCCAGGAACAGAGCTGCTGCAGGCAGGAATTATATGCTTCAATGAAGAGTAGCCACGAGGCCAACTGCAACTTGTCAGACACAGACACAGGAGAGACAAACAAATCTAAGCGAAGGCTTGGATCACGTGTAATCTTACAGGGATTTGCACCGTGATAACTGATACTCATAATGGGATACTTTCATGATATTCTCATACAATAATAGAAGTGATTTAATTACCACCATATTAGCCTCATTGAATATCGTTTTATTCCAAATATAGATTGAAACTGTCGACCAATCGCCAAATTATGAGATGTGAACGCACAAGCGTCTGTAGAACTTTGGAAAACCGTCTACTTCAAACAACTACCGCGTAATTAAAGGAATCTGTGCACACATAAGCTTTTGCACTGAGCTTAATACCATTAATACGCTCATGCTTATGAATGAATTCACATCAACATAATTCCTGAGAGTTCAGAGAAAAGGTAAACTCGCTCACGCTAAGCTCGTGATGCAGCAGAAGGAAGATGCAGGAAGTTACTTGAATAATTATTCACGTCGATGAAGCAGGACCAGTACTGCATTATGGCGGTATGATTTCCATAACACAATAACATAACAAGCGAGTTGCCCTATTATTGGCTTGCCCTCCCCTTTGATACAGGCCTGTGGGACAGCCAGGAACTACTGCCTGAAGGTAGAGAGTACGTAGCCATCAGAGAGTACGCAGCCATAACAAACAAAAGATTGGAATAGAATATGGCAACAGGACCGAGCCGTTTGGTCCATTATTGGGTTGATATTCAAGTCGCATGCCTTCTAAGGTACGTGCATCAATCACGCACAGGCATCTCAGTCACTCACTCGCACTGCGATCATCCACATGTTCCAGGAGTTAAGAAGGAATAGAATCAGTACTTCCTAGTACTGGAAGTTATTCATCCAAAATTTGTCGAGGCCATTTATTGATGAATTTACAGCGCCAGTAGAAACGATATTTTCAGGCAGCTGATTCCAGGTTACGACAATTTTAACTGGAAAGAAGTTCAGAGCCTGGGATGTCTGAGAGTTTCTTAGTTTTTGGTTGTTATTTCTAGTTCGCTCGTTATCGTTTCTGTCCAAGAACCCCTCTAGGGTTATATCATTAAATCTTTTAAGATATTTATATGACTAGATGAGTTGTGCTAGCAGTTTTCTTTGTTCTAAGGAAGCGAGTTCAAGCTGGTGAAGACGTCTTTCGTAGCTGAATTTGCGGAGTTCAGGTATGATTTTCATTCCTTTACGCTGAAAGATATGGCCCAAACAGCGCTTATGGATCGGTAATATTATTTTATTTTACTTGTATTCAAAGTTCCTTGCAATGAAACTATTGATTCTGCTCGCATTGCTGAAACTTTTTCCCCCTTGTTTGCCATGCTGAGATTTTCAGCGATAATGATACTATTAAGATCTCTTAGTTGTTGTTCTACTTCAATTGTTGTGTGACCAACGTGTGTATGGACATTTACTTATATGAACATTTACCGATATTGAAGCTTATTTGTCAGGGTGCTATTCATTGTAGCTGACGATTGAGGTCTTAATAATTACAGTATTCTGTATCTTTCGGTGAGCGTTCTGTGACGGAGTTTCGTAGCGTCAGAAATTTTTCACCCATTGATTTGGCCTAATGCATGAGTTAACCAAATTGTAAGCCCTGGAATACCAAATCGCGACACTGGACTCTAAATCACAAAAAAAATACACGGAACTGCTCACCATTCAACAGCGACATTTTTGCGATTGCATTGTAATTTTAACCCAATATTTGGTACGAAAAATTTGTTAACACTTGCACATAACTCTTAAATCAACGGCAGAATTTAAATGCCGTTATGGCACCACTTCTCAAGCTACCACTTACAGACTGCAGAAATTGCAATTTTCCTGAAGTTGGGACAGTCACCAGCATTCCTATTAGCGTGTAAAATGACAGAATTAGTAATAAGTGTCCTCAAACATTAACAGCATGTCAATTACCAGCACTCCGACCAGTCTATCGCATACAAAGCGATGCGAATTTCCCCTGTAAGTTACACACCCACGCAGCACAGCACGCACAAGCCTCAGCGCCAAGCCTCAGCTTCTTGGGACAAGCCTCAGCCCTGCAGCGCCAGCCCGCATGATGGTTCTAATTTTGACTTGTCTAGAATCAAATCAAACGGGAGAAAAAGGCCCACAACCCTCCTATTTTCAAGATGCCCTCATACTCAAATTCACTTTTTTGCATGCTCTACCCTTTGATTAGTGGTTATACTCCTTTCTCATTTGACTTCACTTCTCAATGTGGCTCCTTTCGACCTTCGTGGCTCCGTTATGAATTCGGTCTCTCATTTATCCCTTCAATGTAGACAAATACCTATAATATACTCAGCCCACTCTGCAATAATTTTATTTCGCATCGTTCAAATAAGATCAATCTTTGGCAAACCAGCGTTCCTCTCGAAGATTCACCGGATGGCCCCATGAATTTATTCGTTTCAACGTGTAGGTGATTACACATGTAAACCGATACTACGTTCGCTCTGTTCGCCAGTGAACTTTTGGCCCTGACCGAGGCACTCAGCTTCATCTTTACAGTGTTACAACTTCCCCCATTATAGTATTACAGTATAACATCTGAAAGTCCATATTTTTTGTAAGAATTACTATACTCATGACACCACAAGGTCGTTTTCAAATATTTGTAAATATGCAACAGTAGCATATGTTGAATGAATATAATCGTTTAATTTGCTTTTTTATCTTCAGGAAAATACAAACTACATTTTAAAACTGAATACAAATATTTCAAATAATGTAAATATCTTATCACAACTAAATTACAGTCAGCCCCTACACAACTGAGAAGTCAGAACGCTGAGCAGGATATGGAAACTAGACGAACTCCAGTCATTCGCTTAGAATTCCGGAGGAAGATTTGGAGACTGATCAAAGTTAAGTGTTATCAAAGCATAAAGGCTGCGAATTAATTTCGAAGTCAATGTTGGCTGCATTAGTTATACGGAGGTTATTGAAGAGAGAATGCAGGGAAGGCAGTTGCAGGGAGCAGCCACTGTCTGTGTTGTAGTCACTGCGATTGTTCGCAGATTAACATAAGAACATGCGCTGTAGAAGTAAGTTTATGTCAGGGGGCACTGCTCCCTCGCTCCAGCATTACGCGTGCTGAGGCGTGTTGTGTGTTTGCAACTCCTGACGTTCATTGCTCTCGCGTATAATTGAGCGATAATTCGCAGTTTAAACCGTTATACTGTTTCCCTTTAGAGCACGAATATGCTCGCACATGTTCTTAAAATAAAATTTTATGAAATACTTTGATGTCTTTTAGTTGTTCCATCGCGATCCTGAAGAAAATTTCTGTTATTACGATATTGTTACTAACCCTATCATATCACATTATCATTGTCGTTATTATCATTGTTGTCTTCGTCATTATTATAATGTGCATTTACACTACCAGATATCCGAAATGCAATTGAACTGTGAATGTTTTCATTCATACAATATCGCACACAAATCAGTTATAGTGAATTTTATACAGTAGAAGTTAAACGTTTCAGATTTATCAAATATTTTTAATGCTGCGTGTTTTATGACATGTGGACAAAGTAAGGAGAGTTTAAGAGATAGACATAGGAAAGGCTTTCATTTCGATCACTATAAATTTGAGTTCAGCATGAGAGTGCACAAGGAAAAGAAATGAAATGCAGAATGAAAGGAAAGTGCCAGAGAAAATTTCAGCCCACGCTTGAACTCATAAGGCGCAGGTCAGTGCGCAAGTCACCAGCGAGTGAACGCAAGTGCAGGAAAAAAGAGCATGAGAATTAGTGTAGGATGTCAGTCCATGTGTGAGAGGTCATGCTATCTGTACACAATTAAAAGATAAAATTATACAAGTGGTGTAAAACTACCTAACACTCGGTGAGCATAATGCATTGAGTTTTATCATTATACTAGTATGTATGTGCGCCCGGTAAAAATAACAGGTTTTAATTATTATGCATTTGAAGGAAGAATTTAAAGCAACCGATTCTCAGACCTAAACAGAAATTCTACGGATTTAACTCCAGCGGTTAAAAATAAATATACCGGAAAGTCTCCGGATTTACCTAGCAGTATTTAAAAAAATTCCCATTGTAACAATATAGAACAAACAACGCACAAAATATATATAAATATACGTTTATTTATTTAACGATACACCTGGCGTTTTATTATATAGTGTTGATTCCTAAAAGATAAACTTGCGCTCAGAATCAATGGTGATGAAAAATAAATAAATACATGGCTATCAGTTAATATCAAGTACGGTAAAACAAACAACCGAGTCATTGAAGGATTTTCCAAAACCTTTCGAATTTGTAATACATTGCTGGTCAAAATGATAAGACTACACCTGATCTCGGTGTTTCGAGTACATGCATTTACTTTGACAGAAAAATTCCTCTTCACATATCAGAGGAGTTTAAAAAAGATTTTAATAGAAAAGATTTTCAGAAAATGTTGTACGCAACATTTTATTCACCAGGAAATGAAAAGCATCTCATCATACCTGGTCATAATTATAAGACCAAAATTGAAATATGGTTTTCTTCGGCAAAATGCAAACAAATCAGACAGTTGCACGGAAGAGCTGATATGATGAGGATGTGCGTGGCTAATTATTAACACTCGCGATGAATTTCTTTATGGCTAGAGGGCAGTTTTTAACAGATTATGAGCGAGGTAGAATTGTGGAACTCAAAAAACGTGGCATGTCACATAGAGCAATTGCAAGTGAACTAAATAAGAGTAAAACTGTCGTCACAAACTTCTTGAAAATTCCTACTGAATATGGAACGAAAAAATCGACCGGTCGCCCCAAGAAGATCACTCCTGCTCTTGATAGACGAATAAGAAGGGAGGTTAAGGAGAACTCAAGCATAACTTCAAGGCAAATAAAGGCCAAAACTGATGCAGACTATAGTTCTCGTACAATTCGAAGACATTTAAATAATAAGGGTGTTAATAAATTAAAACGATTGCAGAAGCCCCGTCTTTTTCTTCGCCACAAAGCCTCCCGGCTCCCGCATGCAATTTGCTGCAGAATACCAAACATGGGATAAAGAAAAATAAAAGAAAGTTGTGTTTTCTGACGAGTAGATTAACCTCGATGGCACTGATGGATTTCAGCAGTACCGGCGTGACAAATCTGTTCCAAATGAAACTTATTCAACAAGACATAGCAGAGGAGGATCATTGATGGTGTGGGGAGCTTTCTGTTTCAATGGGACGCTTGAGTTACAGCTAGTAAAAGGTCGCCAAACATCTGCCGAATACGTCCCAATGCTTGAACGTGCTTCTATCTTCACTGAGTGTCCTAGGATGTGTGGAGAAAACTGGATTTTCCAACAAGACAATGCTGCAGTCCACAACGCTCGACATTCGAAACAGTTCTTTGATGTCAATAATATCCAACTCTTGAACCATCCACTTTGTTCTACAGATCTCAACCCGATCGAAAACCTTTGGAGATGGATGGCCAAAGAAGTTTATAAAAATGTATTAAATTTGAGACCAAAGAGGGTCTTCGTAAGGTTGTGTTCGATACTTGGGGCTAAATCCCAGTGGATCTCGTACAAAAGCTTGTAACCAGCATGCCCAAGTGAATTTTCAAGTAATAAATAATAATGGAGGATACACTAGTTATTAAAATGTTTTTGTACCGTTTTATGTAAATCTATTCATATATTTATTGCTTGGTCTTTTCCTTTTTGACCAGCTCTATTTAGCTAAAGCTTTATTTCTGTTCTTTTTCAATGATAAAATGTTAAGAAATCTACTTGTTTGCTTATCCATTATTTATCTAACCTATATTAGAACTGTGCACAAAAATTTTATTTCAAATTGTTCAAAATATGACTCAAATTTTGGTACTTCCTAACTGGTCTTATCATTTTGATCAGCAGTGTATATTAGATCTACCATTAACTAAATTGTTAATCAATGTTCTGAATATATCTCAATATAAAGTATACAAAATGATCATTACCTCATAAAAATGATATAGTCTAATAATCCCAGTGTTATTTATGCAAAAAAAAATAATTGCCTAATAGGTTGATGTAAGGTCGATGAAGTTCTTAAAATCATGATCAAATTTTTATGTATGAAGAAAACAATGAGATGCGTGAGCATTCTGTGCGTTCAAAAATGTTTTACACTGCATTGAGCATATTAGGGCGAAAAATTCTGAAATGAATAACCGAAATGAGGTGAAAAAATATATATACATACAATACTTGATATTCTTACTCAATTTTTGACTCGTTGGTGGATTTGTATTCCGTCAAATTGACGGCTCCACTTCGTTACAAAGTTCGAACTTAGCATCTATTAGTCCGACTTGAATCCGTGTTATCGTTGTTAAGTATGTATAAAAAATTAAACTTGTTCTGCCCTTTGCAGCAAAAAAATAGTGACAATGCAAAAAGAAAACCAAAATAAGCGTAGAAATGGATTAGACTGACTGCTTTAATCAACGCTCATTTGATGCCCACGACACTTTCATCATTTTTATCTCCTTGAAGTCAAATGAAGTGATCACTAACGTGTCAAGAAACTACAATTACCTTTTAAGAAATTACAGTCGGAAATCAACTGGGGGGGGCAATTGAAACAAGTCAAATGAAGATTTTTTTAGCACACGGCCACCATAAATACAGTTAGAGCGCTTCCAACAAAGAAAGGTACGACAGAAATAAGTCGGGTACGATTGCGTGATGTTACCCTCACACAAGGCTAAAAGAAAAAACATTCATTTTCCTGACGTGACGTCAGGCATTAGACCAAAGCAGCGACACTGAAGGACAAGCACCACAATCCAGCACAAAGAGCAAGTTTAAAAGTCGCCTTTCTGCAGCCGAGTGCCTCACTCAATGAATGGTGCGCTGAAGACGGTTAAGCAGTAACACCAAGGATAAGAGCGCTACCCTGAAGCAGCGCACGACTCAAAAGAGCTTTACTGCCGCACAACAGCCAGCAATTACAAATATTTGATTGCACAACGCTTTGCAAAGCGACAATAGTATTCCAAAGGGCAAATGGCTCACCGTGAGCACCGTGGAAGCAATTGAGACGGCCACTTTTCATGGCAGCTGGCAGGCGTAACGAGCATGAACGGAAGAATGAGTGGTGTCAAGGATACTCTGCACAAGCCGCATCTTCCAAGGACAATACTTGTTGTTCCTCAAGTATCCTAAATGCAATAAATGCTCCCCTTCTAAATTAAGTTTGGACATTAGAGAGACCGCGTAGTTCGTTGACTTTTTCCGGGTTCGTGTACGATAGTTGACTCGCAAAAATATGGAAGTCACGTATGATGCACGGATGATAGTAAATAAAATGATGAAAGGTTAGAATAGACGGATAGTAAGTAACAAAAGAAAATCAAAAAAGAAATTAGCTTAATAAAGACAATCGCTGACCTATCGTAATGTCCAATATTGTTGACCTTGTCAACCAATTACTTTAGAAAACACATAACTAATTGTTTGGAGACAAGAATGAACCCTGTACGAGAGTCACGGCGAAAAATGAGCATTCACAAATATGCTAATAGATCTCTGTGTTCGAAATGCAAATCTTTAGACATTGGTTCACATTGCCCCTTCAAGTTGTTGGTAATGATAGACTCCGATAGAATTCGTCTAGAACAAAAATCGAGAATTTATGAGCCGTGTAACTGGCTTTAAGTGAACCGAGATCCGATTTTATGCAGACTAAAGTTGAATTTTGTCGGAGTCAGCATTTTTCAGGTCGAGACGGCCTTTGATTGCCATAACGCGAAAGTTTGCCTGTGCTCTACGTTGAGCGAGAAGTCTCATCAGAAAAAAGAGGCAGTAACGTTGGCTCATAAAAGTGAAGTTTATTCCAGCACGAGATGCTGTTTAGAAGACAGAACGATAAGCTCGTACTCGAAGGAAAAAAAACAAGAAAAATCTTCGCATGTGGACAGCATAGACGCCACATCAGCTCGGAGCGACTTCGATTATCTATTAAAGCGATGCCTCGTTTGATTTCAAACCTATCGACCGGCAGATAAGACCACAAATGTCACGTAAATGACCGCAAAAAGGCCATGCTTTAGAATTGGAAACCAACTCGGATGCCATGAAGAAAAGAAACCACTACTGAAACGAGGGGAAACATTTCCCAAGAGAAGCAGAGGCCAAATTTCTAGAAGTACTCGATAAAACTGGAAGCAAGAATTTCTGGTTCTTCGGATTTAATGTTAGAATATTTTTTTGTGTTGCATGCACATAAACACAGAGATAAACCATTACTTCCTTACATACAAATAGAGTGTTCCCTTCCTTGTACATATGTATAAAACACTGAAGTTAAACTACTATTCCCTTCATACATACAGAGTGTGTTTTTAAACTCGATTTTAAGTTGTAAAAAAATTCAGCGCAGCTGCACATTGTGCATTTATGCCAAAATTAATTGGGATAGTTTCCGAGCATAGAAGAATTTACTCATTGTTTGAAAAAGAAATGAGTATTAGAGTTAACGCGCGTTAGGTTTACAAAACGTCAGCTGTCAGTGAAATTGAATGAAGTAATGGACCTTGGCCAGCTTTTCTAATGCAATTGCAAATTAAAGACAAAAGGATAACATTTACTCTCCTACAAGACGAGTAGCATAAAAAGTTGAGAGATGATAACGTGTAAGTCAAACTATTGTGTTTCTGCGTATAAACCGTCAAATATTTTTTCGATTACCACATATTGCATACTTCTGTAAAAAACCTTCATACAAGTTACAAGCCCTTGTGTTCCCCAAAACGCAGCTCTGATGGTAAAACTCTGATAAGATAAGCTAATAAGTTTAAATTTTTCGAGATCTTGGTCGTCTGAACGTAGTTCAAGTGTGAATAACAATATCACCTAAAAGAATGATAGGCGAAGAAATCATAAGCGAGGAAAAAAATTGCACAATTGGACCATTTACGAATACATCAAACGCATTTCTCATCGTTTGTGAGCGAGTCCTTCGCCAAAAAATTGCGCAATTTCTAAATGAAAATACACCAAAATATACCGATCAATGAATTCCTAACTAGGAACTTCCTAGTAACCAATTTTACTGCACCTAAACATACGAGTATTCACTATTGTAAACGTTAGAATTAGAATCAAGGCTTCGAAATATTAAAAACATAAATCTTTTATCTCTCATGAGCCATTAAAAAGAGTCAGTACTAAAATAAAAGTCGAGCTGCGGCAGCAACCAACACCCTAAGTCCTAAGAGCAATGTAGGAAAGCATGTTTGTTGTCAGGCAGGTGCCGTGAAAAAGAAGCGAGAGTGCGGGTGAGACCAGATAAGGCTTGCATGGCAGCTCAGCGCAACGACATAAGACCAAATAAACAACAATGCCGGCAAATAAAGACGCCAAAAAGTGACCTGCTGACACCCATATACCGACTAATCCTGCACCAGGTCCTATAGCTCATTTGCTCGGAGAGCTGCACTAAAATGGAACCCTTGCTCTTGCAGCAAGCACACACACAAAACTTGGCTAACAGGCAGCACCTCGGCAGGCTAACACCGAACACGCTAGCCTCACGTACACTGTATCAGCTTTAATGCTAAAACTTACCATAAATTTAATCTAGAAATTCATGTGTTCCTTCATGTGGAAGGAGCAAAATTTTGTTCTTAAAATTGTCATTTTGATGAATGAGGCTCAAAAGTATCAAACTTACTGTATACATTATTTATTCATAAAACATACACAAAGGAAGAAAATGATAGAGTTCACACTATCGACCTCACAAGCACACCCAACTACAAGCTATTGAGCTAAGCAGAATTAAGCGTAATTTTCATGCATTAGGTATTAGCAACAGTTTTGAGACTCGTTTATCAAAATAACAAATCTATTTTATTATCGTTGCAATTCCACTCTTTCATATTTTATCACTAAAACATAATAAACACATCTTAAGTCGGGTTTTGCTTTAGCTTGGATTCGATTATAATTGGAAAACTAAAGTGCTCAAAAATTATATTAGACAATTATTGAAATCAAATTAATCCAACAAATTTCCAGCTTCACCGCACGGTAGCCACACAAGATTTCTTCACTGCCCTCCCAGACCTCTTCTCTACACCTCTCCTTGGGAGAAGTCCAGACACATTGCCCGGTAGAGACATTTCTTGTGACTGAAAACGACAAACTTCTCCAATGCGAGTCTAGCCTCTTAGCAAATCTTTCAGGCTTTATTATTGTAAAATTTGCTCAAACTGCGGCTTTGCATCTTCATGCATAAGCTTGAACACTTAATTTGCCACTCAAGACACTTGGCATTCAAAATGTGAAGTGGAAACCATTAGAGCATTCTAGAATACAAGTTTAAAATAAAAATTTAATATAAAATTTGGGTAAACTATTAACAGAAATTGTCATACAAGATTGTCCACCATTTGGCTCAAGTTTTTCAGGGAGGCTTGTGTACAAATGACATCCAATTCTGTTTCTTTAGATGAGTGCATGTTATACTTACCGAGTTATCAAATACTTTAAACATAGGCAAGAAAATTGCAGCATTTATATTTAACTGTCTTTACAACGCTTCAAAAAAAGATTATTGCGTTCGATATCCATGAGTATAAGTTTGGAAATGTCAGCACATACTAGAACTATATTCAATTGTAATAGAATTGAATTAAATGGCTCACGAAGGAGACTATATATTTTGATCTCGCTGAAGCAGGTCTGCGCCTATCTTACAAGCGTTGGGTAGTGAGAAAAAGGTATCAGCAAAGCCATGCGTTTTTATACGAAAAAATGGAGTATATTTAACGTGTAATGAAATAATTTGACAAACAATGGTTAATTTAGGAAGTAAAAGTGGCACTGTTAACAAGGTTTCGAAAGTTTATCGCAGTCTTGCAGACGGACAATCCCCCCCAAAAATGGCTCACAATTCTGCCAAAGTGTCTCTCAGGAAAGTGAGCTAAACACCACACTAAGCTCGGTAAGAAACTTGACTGGGAGCCCTAAACGAGTATCTTCTATTGAGTTAACAGCGGACACAATTAGGTTAAGCTCTGGTAACAAGGTAGCGCCAGAAGGGCTGCAAGACTTGGCTCAGGCTGCCACTGCTTTACAGCTGCAGAGCGCCGCCGCTGCAACATGGCACCGAGAGTATACACTGATTCCTGACCGCAACTCCCACCCAATAACGCCAAATTTAGCATGGGCTGCGCAATGTTCAATGCAGCAGCGAGCTTTTAACTACAGGAAGCTTGCTTGCAAAGATAATTAGATGCCGCCGTGAGAGAACATGAGATTTAAAGTTAACTTACTTCTACTTCTATTTCCCAAGTCCAGAGATATATGAAAATTCGATGAACTACAAACTCTGTACAAATAAGGTTATGTCAGATACAAAATTTTGTTTACTTAGTATTGAGATTTAAACATTAGAACTTACAGCTAAATTACTTAGGTTATCGATTTGAGCTACGACATCAGAAGAATATTGCAACCTTTCACGGCAAATTTTTCTGTGTAAATTGCTTCCACAAATTTATTCTCGTGCATGACAATTTACAAGCATGAAAATTATCGATACAAAAGTCTTAGTTATATTCTGCAAATTACTTTGTTATTACTATTTGCTGCTAAATTATCGTTTTAGTTAAAACTCTCATTGTTTCAGTAAATAATTATTTATAAAGTTATAACGTTCTTTCTACGTTAAAAATTTCTAATTGTACAGATCAAATTATCGGTTCTATTGTCCAATTTCATTCATGGGAAATGTAACAAAATTTTTAGTTGCGTTTTTTGTTCCACGGTGCAAGAGAAACGAAGGAAGAAATTCTAGTGATTTCATTAGTGCCTCACGCCGTCATTTAATCTCATTAAAATGATTTTATTTCATCGGAAGAGGCTGGTGTTCGGTGGCTGAACACAAGAAGGACCGCAATTCTACACTGCCACAAGAAATGAAACTCAATCTTACGAACCTCGCCAGAGCTTTTGTGCTTCATTGGATTCAGGGGACACTTTTTATGAAGCGGAAAACGAAAGAACATCAGAGTTAACGTCTTGATCAGGAAAGCCGCTTCCAGGGCCCTTGTCCTGTTCATAGGTTCGTCTTATCATCGCTAGGATGCATGGTAAGTATATATTGGTCTCTGCAGTGTAAGAAAACTGACAGATGATCTGGTGGTAATATTGAATACCAAATTTGTCGAGCAACTTATTGCATATGTCCAGATCATTGTTGGGATGCAACACTAGATGAATTGCTTTGAGAGAGAATATCTAAGAAATAAAATGTAACTCAAAAAGTTAGGCGTTATGTACTCCACAAATTCAAAATAAGAACTCACAATTCATTTCGTTACAAATACTGTAAACCTGACTCTGAAGACTTCATTCCATGGCCCCAATCAAGGTGCACATCTAAAGTCAAAACAACTTCAGTATAATCAAACAAACAAGTCCATGGGTAATTCTCCTAAATAGCAAGAAATATTTCGGAAACATTTCAACAAATTAAGGAATTCATGAATGGAAGTATCTCCATTCTCTTTCTCGTACGTTTCGCCAACCGCAAAACTTTAAATTTTAAATTAGTAGGATTATCCATCACTAAGAAAACATATCGTTGTAAAATTTTCAAAAATGACAAGAATTGCACTCGGCAGTCGTCAGGTGTGCCGGACGACCATCCAGCGCGTGTTGGCTGGGTTTACATTTGCTCAATAAAGCCCTTATGATTCCAGCTGGCCGCATGTCAGGTGTACAAATTGTTCGCTGAGGTATGAGCAGCCTTCATGCTTGCTCTCGTTTCCTTATGGCGAGTTTTGAGCCCCAATGTTGCAAAAGCTCGTATCCTACTCGCCCGAGTGAGTCGTGTCGACAAAGTTTGAGTTGGAGTTATTATGCGCTTTTTTTATCTCGTCTTCAGTTTAGAACTAATTATATGTACGCCAATTAAATGACTATCCCTGAATGAGTTAGAAACAGCAGTCCGATTGTATTGATTTATCATTATTTTATTGTTTTTTATGTATGTTCCGCTTAACAGCTGATGTTCCACAGACACTCATTGATTTTTGCGAAATACAAGAAAAAGGAGTCAACAGTACCATATCGTTTGCATGCATGGTAGATACAGAAAAAAATAATTGTGGTAGTTTAAAAAAACTCTCCCATACCATGTGATATATATTGAACCTTCGTTACAAAAGTTCAGTGTCAAATGCCATTATAATATAGATGGGTGCTAACAAACCGAGCTATTCTACTCCAGGCTATTCCATTACACCGTAACAAGCCCCCACTCAGTAGGATTCAGGACGCGTCCATCAAAGAGTACTTCAAATAATGTCCAGTGATTGGTCAAATCAAATAAGTGGTATTGGAAAGACTATTTCAGTATGCAATTCTCAAGAATTGTAGTTGTTCACAATTGGTGAACCCTAATTTCGCTTGCTGAGTAGCATGCAGGTCGACTGAATCCGAGCATCAGTAGTGCGATTATTTATTCTATATTATTTTATAACTGTGGCTACTACAAACGGGTTCATGTTAAACGAACAAGAAAATAATGAAATTTACTTTGTACACACAACATCTCCCTCTATGATACGCCAGGTGCAGCTTAACAAAGAATGATGTGGGTTATACATTCACAAAGCTTTACTCAGCCAGCAACTGTGACCAGAATTGCTGTTCCAACAGTGGATAGCTATGAACACCTGTGAAGAACGCTTAGTCCCCACACTTTGAAGATGCGGCCAAAAATAATCAGTGTTCTCTCTATAAAGAACGCTGCTCTCCAAGGGTTCCTTGCAATTTATAAACCGAGGTGTTCCCTCGTAAAAGAGAAGATACGAATGTAGTCTGCTATTCTATTCATGAGACGATGCCAGAGTTATTTTGAAAAAAAAAATTAGCTAGCAATCGATCTACAGCTGTAGTTAGAAAAGAGGGAGCAGCTCCACTTGCATTACGAGCTACTAAAACGTCACCAAGATTACAGCAAAAAAGACAGATGTTAAAAGTTTCTCATACTTACGTATGCTTGCATTCTCGGTGAATACGACCTTTAGTTCGAGAGTGGATATAAAGTCAACCACTGAAATTAAATCAGGAAATATCAACCTGATAGTAATCAATGTATTTGTTCTCGTAAAATACGGAACCACACAATCGAGTGCACAATCAGGACTTGAACTTGATCGAAAAATAAGGACCTAAGCTTCTCGAAAGTAAGTGCTCACATTTTTTTTGATTGTATCGAGAGTTATGCAGAAAGTACCATACTAGAAATTGCATTTACGGAAAAATGATGATAGTCAAACGAATGAACTTTCCAAAACAAAATTATATTCGAAGTAAATCAGTAAACAACGCAAACAAATTATGAAAATGAATGAATAATAAAAAACAGTGTGGTAAAATACTAAAATTAAAGCGATAGTAAAAAGGCACAATAACTCATGTTAGCTGAGCAACGACTATGCGTACTCTCATATTGGGGTAAAAGGTACAAAG
>VCRD01000895.1:132197-168808 GCA_006783055.1 Trinorchestia longiramus
TGTGAGAGTAACGTGGTTTTAACATCACAGGATGTCAGCTGCGTTACAGTCACATTGGTTCTGTCAAAGTGCAGTGAGTGACACACATGCACTGTATTTTACATCACCTCACTGTACCAATTTAGCGTTCTGTTTGCGTAAACATAGAAGGTCAATGTTACAACGAGGCAATGTAAATAGACGATAGATCAAGGAAATTAATTTTTCCCCTGTCATATCATTTCTTATATGTTCTAAATGATAATGGCAATGAGGGCGTTAAGAAATATTTTCAATTTAAGACACTAATTGCTATTTCAAGACACTTTAAGACACTAATTTCTGTATTAAGACGCTAATTTGTTTTAAAATACTATTTTCTATTTAAGATATTAATTTTTATTTCAAATCCCTATTTTATATTTTATGTTACGATAACTTCAAGAAACTGCCACAGGCAGTGTAACAGTGGACACAGAACTGCTAGGTTGCTTTTGAATCACCCAAAAACAAGAACAGAAGAAAAACACAAACTTGGCATATGTAGTGTCATAGCAATTTAAATAAAAGTCACAGTTTTTATGCTTTGGGAGACACAAACTTTTTAAATTCATACATTCCATTAATCAATACTCCCTTTAGTTGAAAACAGTTGTGCAGAGGGGAAATAAGTAGGAAATTTAACCGACACGGTGTACTTTCAATGTCACACATTTTACCTTCAACGTTATACATAATACTATCATACAAGTAAAAGTAACAGAGATAAACAATTCCTATCTCGAATATTTTCCGGAAAATTAATTCCAGAATATTTTTCCGACTATGTACCTCTTACAGTAGCAATGGAAAAAAACTTCACAACTCAGATCAATTCCCATTTCAGAAGAATAGCATTTCTCCGAGGAATTGACAAATGAAGAGGAATTATCGCCCAGCTTTGGAGAAGAAACTAGAATAATATGCCTTTCGAAAACAACATGCAAGTTTACACTCCATGTTAATAAAAAAAACAATAACATGTGCTGGTTTTTTGAAGTACATGTTTTTCAGAACAATTCTAGAAAACGTCCCATTGACGAATTCTGACTGAGGTTGCATTTCCAAGAATATTGTCCAGTAAATTAAAGCACTGGGAAATTCAGGCAAAAGTATTTCAGGGATTCCAGTGAGCTTATTCTGAAGAAATTGTTCACGCCATAAAGCATGCGCTGCAGCATTCATCACGAAGCGGTTCATTGCGGAGAAGCATTTTACAGGTGAACGTCGAGAGGAGCAACGTTTCAAAGGAGGGCAACATTTCTCAAGAGACTGGCGAGCGGAAACATTTCTAGAGGCGCGTCTGTTGCTAGCTGTGACAAGCAAGCTGAGAGCGTCCCAGCAACGGATTCCAATAGTGAGATATTCACAGAACATGGCGCGCGCTGCCTCTCTCTGCAGACCCAGATGTACACACACAGGAGCGCTTACCTAACTTAGTCCACCACTGAATTTTCTTCTGTAGCGATTTTTATTTTGACGAGTAAGAGAATATACTGCAGCAATGATGCTACAGACTTCGCTCTACAGTCATCTTCGTTAGATTTTGTTTGGAAAAACATTCACTGGAAATAGCAGCTAATATTCTAAGAAAAATATGCAACAATTGGACTGTCTCTTTCAACATTTTCGAGTTCTGAAAATAAAAACGCTCTGAAAAATTTCTGGTTTTCCTTCTAAGTGAAATTAAAAATCACCAGAAATTCGGTGCATGTATTGGCAAATCAAATTCAAAAATAAAGCTTTTTATTAATGGTACTCATTTAATGAAGTTGAAAGGCAATTGGGCCTCAAGCACAACTGAACCTGTACCCAACAAGCAATTTTATTAAAAACCATTGGAGATTTCTGTGATAATAATTTGCACTCAGAAAATATTCAGAAATGCGAAAGCTTTCAGCTGAACAAATGAAAAAATTCAATGCTAAAATTTGGTCGTTCAAATCAAACGAGTGAAAAATTGTAGGTGCTGCAGAATTTGAAAAAAAAAAGAGACTTAAGTTCGACTCGTAGACTTTTACCATCCAGTCCATGGCCAAAATTATTCGGCACTGTTCAGTTTTGAGACTATTCATTAAGAAAAAGTAGAATCACCATCCATAACTCTGGGACGAAAATCTTCGCCTGCTGATACCCGCATTTGGTCCGTCGCTCATTTCAAACGCCCGTAGAATTTCTGTGGGGAATTTCTGGCAGTGCTGTGCGAGGATTAAAGAATTTCTGGTGCATTCGGAGATACCGTGAATGGTTCATTAAGGAAGCAAGCCCTCAAAAGCAATCCATTAATGAGAGCTGTGCCAAGAACAAGGGAGTTGTGAGCGGAATACATCACTGTCAGCGCTGCCTGTGTTCCGAGGCTCCCATTGCTCTTTGGCATCGGCAAAAGTGATCAATATCTTCAGACGGCAAACTTGCTGGCATTGCAAGAACGACAACCATAACCAATGGACGCTACACAGACCGCCCCTGCCAATATGTTTTCCAGGATACTGAATTTCGAGAAAATCGAAACACGTATTTTCAAAACATGCTTAAGAGATTCACAAGATCTATTGTCCTTCGACATAGAACGATAACCAGATTTAAAAACTGTAGTCACCATGAACAAACTAATTAAGCTAAACTCTGATTCTAATCCTATTTTATTTCTATTCAATATAAGCAAGTAATGATACACAAATGCGATGTATTAGACTACATTTTACATTAGGTATTATTCCTACATCGTAAGATCTGGTTCGCACCACAGTTACAATAAGGCAGCGCAAGCACCTCGAGCAGACGATATGGAAGCAGGAAGGAAAAGGAAACATAAACTGCCGCCCTCGTGCAAGGGATCGGTGATATTGCAAGCCAGACGAGAGGGTTAGAAAAAATAAATGATCGATATCTCCTAACAACTACATAAGTCTAAGAATCAGTACTTCTGCAAAAAGAATTAGTAATTCCGCTGATCATACTTGGATACGTCTCTGAACATCGTTAATTACTGTAAATAGATTGAAGAAAACTAGCACTATTGGTACCTGTAACAAATAGTACTTCTCTCTCTCTCTCTTGGTTGTGAGACATTGTACATAAGCCCCTATGTCCCTGAAAATTCGTTGAAAAATAACCTCCTCCAACGCACCCCTAAAGGGAGTAGGCCAAGCACTTCGGAACTGAACTGAAACATTTATGCGACGAGTAAAACTTCCTCGTTTTGAATGTTTTTTCTAGGGGGCAGGGTAATAAACTGTGGCCGAGGGCAAGCGTTTGGGCACAAATAAGGTGCATCTCTCAACTGAAGTGCGGGATGAAGAAGCACCGAGAGCCAAAATGGCGAGCTTTGCCGGCAACAAACGGCCCTCCCACAACAGTTTCACTTTAGGCCAGCAAAGGACATTCCATGTCTAGATTTTGCAAGGCCGCCGCACCGTCCTCCTGGTATCGACTCAATAAATCGATAGCGTAACAAAGTTCCCCTCTAACAGCGTCCAGTTGGACTGCTCGCAAAAGCATAGGACCACTCCGACCTATTGGGAGAATTCAAGGGAGGCTGTGTGGACAACATACGTACTTATTGATTGCTAACTCTGGAGGATAGATCCTTGTCAATTGTACCACAAATACATTTTCAGTAGCACTAGAGTTACAGGAGCCTTGTGAGCAGTAAAATGTAAAATTTAACAAGCTCGTTAAGACAAGTTGATTCGGTAGCGAACATTGTCAAGTAGTAGAAGTTGGTAGGCAGAAAATGTAACCAAGATGTCCTTACCAAAAATATCATATCTTCGAAAATAAATTATTAGAAGAGGTTTGACAACCTGGACACTCGTAAATCATTCTTCTGTAGGAAGCGTAAATTGCAACAAAAATATCTATCCTGAATGCTTGAAAATAAACTGATACGATTATAATGATTTTATGATCATGGTATAATCCACAATTCTTTCCTGTTTCGTTTTCATAATTTCTTCTCAACAAAGTCAGACTCCAACCTTTCCTTTCGGCCACCTGCGCTGATGTTGAATCTGCTGCCACCAAATAAACTCGGTGCATTTCAAAACTTCACGTACATTCATCTTACCACGTTTTCAATGTTGCTCCCAAAAACCGCACCGGAGTAAAGCTCATTTTTCGATACCACTTTTTTCAGTTCTTGAGCCAACCTATGAAGTAAATTAGGTTGTCAGTCAATTATGCATAGGCTAAGGTTTAATTAACCACTAATCTACACTACTTGATACGTAAGTGCTTGACGAAAATAAGAAAATTGAATTACAACGACGAACAGTTTCCAGCAGCTCATGTAGGAATGCCTTTGCTGCGACTTGAATCTATTTACTGCCAAGAGAAGCCATGAAAGTGTAAGAGGAAATAAACTTACTTTATTGTACGGTTAGCCGATAGAAAACGAGCGCAGAAGTACAGCAATTTTTGTCAAAGGATTACAACATCGAAAACGTGAGCACGACACGTGCCACAGCTCCATGCGTCATGCACGCTATGTGCCTTCACTAAATTATCGGGCTCAAGCGCATTTAGGTAAGGTGCGGCAACTCGCAACCCAGAAAATCATTAACTCACTCCTCTATAAATATCGAGGTTAAACATAGACTCGCGGGAGGGAAAATGACTCCAAATTACTGAAATTGCTTGGGGTTAAGAGAAGATAGGGAGACAGAGCCCAGAAAGGATATATTGAAGAGGTGCTGCAGCAGATCCTGTGGTGCTGCTGGGGCTCTGACCAGTTTCAGACAATTGTGCTTTATGAGAGGTGACCGGCGCACTCCTACACGACCCTTAGATCGGCTTACCGCTGCTGGCCCCTGAAATCTATGAAAATTAATGCAATTTTCAAGATAAGCACTATTCTGCGCCTTCTGCATGAGGGGATCACGAAGAAGAACTTGAGTCGATAGTGGCAACATTCCAAACTTGCCAAGCAAGTGTTATATCTTACATACTCTTAATTTCACATTCCTTGAGACTTTGTATATGTTTAAACTTGCAATTATCAAACGAAAAAAGCTTCAAAAAATCTTTTTTGAACAGCTGTTTAATTTATTACCTCAAATTTTAAAATTGGAGAGCAAAATTAAAAATTTTTCTTTTACCCTACAAGTTTTTCACTTCTACAAAGCCACTTCGGGAAGACAATTAGAGAGAGAAGCAATACAAAACAAATTTTGAATGAACGAGTAAAAAGTATAATTGATCACAAAAAGACCACAAAGGTAGCACGAGTCATTGTTAGTACACAATAATATTCAGAAAATTAAAACGTCGAGTTGAACAACGCAAGAGCATAGTTTTTTCTTTAATAATCAGAGTTCCGGACGAACCTAGATGGATATCACTATTTCTACTCACGCTGCGTACATGCGTGCATTACGTTACTCATTACAGCCAAATACAGCGTTCCAGTGAAGGTAAAATGATAACTCAGAGAAGTAAAGAAGCATAGTACAGTAGGAGATGGTGCAGGCGTCGTTGATACAATACAGTATTTTATCTTCGCTAGCTCCACGAGAAAAGCTCCGGTGAACAACAGCACAAAGCAAGACCTGGTCAACTATACAAGTACGATAACTACGACGCTTGATCAAAAGCACAACCTCTAGAAACACCCCTCGAGAAAGCTGTCAGTTTAATTCCCTCGCAGAGACTGAGTGATAAATTAATTACGTCCTGACATGGTATGCTCATTTATTTAGCTTTGTTGTGTAGGCTGCTTTTCTTTCTTCAAAAGTTATTCGTGCTTAGTTCGTTTACGCTGGTATGGAAAGTTTAAGCATAGTATTTCTGTAGAACATATGTAGAAAATTGTTTTCATTCAAGAACATCATGTGCTTCGATGATCAGGGAATGTAGCAATTTCTCTTGAATATATTTATTACGCCATTCTAAACATAGAACAAGAGAAAATATGAGCTATATAGCACACCTAAACGAAGCTCTTGGATCAAAACCACAGGTAAAGTTAGGAGGTCAGAAAAAAGCATCAATAAGTGCACGCTCGTAATCGAATTGGTGCAACATTTTTACTGCCTTGGGCTGAGCTTGGGGAGCTGCGGCAGAGATGCACGTTTTCTGCTTTATTTGGTTAGGATGCTGATTGAGCCTCTAATTTCATTGGTGACCACAGGAAAAAGCTGCACACGCCCAGGGTCTGGACAAATCTGCGCCCTCAAAAATGTGATTGTGCGGCGATGGTCTGCGCGGGCAATCAGCAGAGTCTGCACCATCAGGATTGGCGGCAAATTTGGCAAGCACAAAGCCAAGGGATTTGGATCATCTTAGTCAATTGTGCAGTGTCGCGGAGTTCGTTCATGTACGGGTTGTAGCACTGAGAAACCACAAAAAATAACGCTGGCATGCAGGTGGTTTTTATTACCATGGAAAAACCTTAAATTTTAATTTCCTCACAAAGAATCTAGGTGTAAATTAATTAAAAACATGTCAACGAAGTTGTGATACTAAAATTATTTTATAAATTGTAACGAGCTTCAATTCTTTTGTTAATTTGAAAAAAGCGGGAAAATTATGTCTTCCAGAATTTAAAAATTTTCAAAGCTATAAAACTTTTCCAGAACATCGTCGCATTCCATTGCTACACAGTGAATCCTGATAGAACTGTTATGGCTTACCTCAGGTAAAACTGTTCCAAAATACATATCTAATAATAGAAGCAATACAAAGAAAAAAGTTAAGATGCTTTTTCTTAGGTAACTGACTATGAATAATGAACGTAATCTAGAATGATATACATAGAACTCAAAAGTGATAATGAACACCTTAATAATTCCTATAAATAAAATTCTGAAACAGTTCGTCAGCTTCAGTAATCTGAAGATCAACAGCGACGAATTTAAAAATGAGCAATAATAAGCAATCTGAACATGAAAGTATTAATACTAAGCAATGAAATAATGAGTATTAACGAGCAATGTGAATATGAAAGTATTAATACTAAGCAATGAAATAATGAGCATTAACGAGCAATGTGAACATGAAAGTATTAATACTAAGCAATGAAATAATGAGTATTAACGAGCAATGTGAAGATGAAAGTATTAATACTAAACAATGAAATAATGAGCATTAACGAGCAATGTGAACATGAACAGCCTAGGCCTGCAGCAGCCCAATAGGCTGAATATTCTGCCCAATAAGTCAACCCACTCCGTCAAGCTTGCTTTTAAACTAAAACGTAGAAGTAGAACTTGATCACTGTTTCGTAACTACAGGAATAGGAATTACTTCTCCATTCGTTATGTAAAACATGGCCCAGGTATGTTGTAACAATGTAAAGTAACTATTATGACTAATAAAGTTTGATTTCAATTTTCAATGATTATTTTGCATCCAAACATCGAGTAGCGCATAGGGTAAAAAATACAGAAATGAAGTGAGTGAATTTCGTATAGAAGCACTTCATCAATATGTATTGTAGGAGGCTCAAATTACAGATAATTCTATCATTGATCGCATACGACACTGCCCTGATCCTATGATGTCTTCAGAGCGAAGAAAAAAAAAGAGACAACGGCCACCATAAATGAACCCCTGCATGCTGCACTAGTGACCTTTGAATTGAATTAATGTGTGTCCTGAATAGACAAGTTTCACTAATGAACAAATACCTCTAAAAAAATGGAAGAGAGCCAAAAGGACGGCTACAGTTCAATGTTTGCTGCATTTTTTTATATCCAATTACTTTTTTCGTGCAACATTGCGAGCAAATGTTTTCAAATTAGTGTTTACAATGTGAAGCGCAAACACTGAACAATAATGTGCTTACCGAGTAGATGCAGCGATCGTCACGGACGAGCCACAACTGAATTGATTTCATGCCTTTGAATATTTATGGACAGAAACATAAAAGAGTGCAAACAACGAGACGCGAATCCAATTTTGCACTGGTGCATAACATCAACGATGCTGATGCAAGTCAACCCAAAATGAGGTGCTACGCCTCTCATCACAACTGTTTCGATATGAAGCTGCTCAAAGTCAGCGGAAACAAGATGACCTTTACTACTGCTCTTTTTTCATGATGTGCAATGTGGATGTCAGTTGTCGTAAGATGAGACCCCGCTATTATAATACATTGTAAGCCGTAAGTTATCGGGGGAACAAGAAAATATTCAAGTTGTCTTTTCTCTTAGATAAATGAAAGGTAAATGTATTTAAAATGGACAGCAATCCAAAGTTCAAAGCAAATCTGAAATGCTCTTTTATGTTGGTTGCGCCAATTTCGATGCCTGACCAATTCAAATCGTGCACTATTAGAAAAAACATTCCAAACCAAAACACATACTGCCCGAGTCCGTCGAGCCCACGAATTACTCCGTCACTTTTTGCGTTTTCTGAAGTAACAGTTGTCAAATGCTTTACCCCGCCGTCGGAATTATTTCAAGAGCACGTGTTTTGGAAAAGCGTGACGTCGATAAAATAAGGTTACAAAGTTACCATAATAAACGTAGTAGGTATTTACTTGACGGTTGATGTGCAAGAGACTTAACAGCATAAAATTCGTTAAACACTTTAAAAAGCGCTTTTTAGCAACTGCATCCCTGTTGAAATGCAGAGGCGGACACTGTACATCTCGTGATCGTCTGGCAAATGCTTTCTAATGCCTTGGCAAGATCGAAGCCTTTATCACGGCATCAGTGAAATCTTCAGCACGATCAAACGCTTAACCAATGTTAGCATTGCATGAAGCTCAAGTTTACAGTACAGTTATTACACTTATATTGAAGCCTAGGAATCTCCAACCTCCTTTACTGAGTTGAAGAAAACCGTTAAGCAAATTAAAAGAATAAGCAGAAAAATATAAAACCCAAAGTGCGCAGCAATTCTGGATGCTAGAGACATACCGCAGCGTAGACGTTTTAAATTCTAAACGTACTATTACCAGCAACTGATTAAAAAAACGCTACTAAACTACTCTACCATGCTTTGAAAATGGAGAAGACAGCAAATAGCAAGAGTTAGGGATAGAACTTCACATGAAAATGCAATCAACTCGAAAGTTTCAAGAAACCCCAACCCTAAAATTCAATTAATTTTAAAAAACGGTGAGCATACTTCTTATGGCTCACTCGGAAAACCAATCATCCGATAAGTAACAACTGTTGACAACATGCAGGAAACACTGCCTCAATAGTGCACTAACATTTTTCCAAAAGACGCAACTATGTTGTAGCAGTCACGGCAATAATCCATTTTTGCGTTTAACTTCAAGGTAAATGAGGACTTAACCTTAAGGTAGTTTCTAGTCATGTAAAATCCATCTAACAGAGCATATACCAAAATAAAAGTTACTGTGACTACCGGTTCAAGCGTCAATACGTTCACCTTATTTCATCAGTAATAACTTGATATTGTTCAATAGTTTCAGAAAGAGTTACAGTGTTTCAGACTGAATACTCGAACAATGAATTCCAAGTTTGAATTTCTGCCAGCAGTTTAGATTTGTTTCACTTTAATTGATGAGTAAGCTTATGACAGTAAATTGTTTAAATTTGGTCTGCAGATTCGAAGGGAAAAACGACAGTATAAATACCTGAACATTCGTATACTTGCGTTGTGCAGCCAGTTATTACCCTACCCTGCAACAATTTGTTAATCGTAGCAACATCCTCAAACTTTACACACTGCTGGTTGTGCATTCGTTTTTTATCGCAAATCACAATTAGAGAGATCACTGCGATTTCTGTCACCACGCTTTCGAAGCATTCAGAACTATAGTGTAAACACTGAAAATTATTTAGGTATAAAAAATTGTTCTCGTCAAAACCAGACAAACGCTGATCTAAGCTCCCTTGAGCTTAGATTTATCATTCGAATTTTTTTTCCCTCAAATTTGAAAATACTTCTGAGTTTACCTTCTGTTCCAGTAGTGACGAGGTATTCTTTATATCAAAATTGATGTTTGCTATTAAGGTTCCACTCCAAATACAATGTTTCTTTTTATTTGAATACATGAACTTCATGGAAGTTCATATTCGTATTGAAAATATGAATTAAATACAAAAGAGTGCAGTCAAACTTTCACTTTATTCTAAATGTAAAATATTTTACGATGTAATTTAGAAACTGGAATTACGAGTTGTACGAATAATTTATACGGAACGCCAAGGTCCCCCCTCTGAACTTCTATGCAATTTTATAACGGAGAATAAAGTTTTGAGCACAGGGTAATGGCAAATTATTGCGATTGCCGCACCTAAATTTTTTCCCTCAGATCCGAGTCTGATTTGCATCTGATTGGCTGAACTCTCAGACCACAGCGTTTGAAAATCAACAGTTCAAATTAATGAACAGTGTTCAGTTCTGACACAATGTTCAGTTCTGACAGTGTTCAGTTAAATTCTCGAGACATTCCTCGTTAAGAAAATTTGTATTAAAACACAACATGTTACAATCACTGGAAATAACATCAATATAATATTTCAGTATAAGTTAAGAAACACTGTATTCACTAGTTTTTTGTGTAAGAAAATTAAAGATCACAAAATTGCGAACTACTTTGTAATGAAGCTTGAACAAAAATCATGAATGAAAAAGCATATTTATTCAGGGAAACGAAAATCATTTCAGCGATGCTGTACTAATGTTCATTCAAAATGGAAGCTCGATATACTACAGACTTAGATAACCAAGAACGAAGCAATTATGTTTTCTAGAATTCGCTAAAATTTTCAAACATGATTTGGCTGGAAAAAAAGATGTAATGGCATTTTTTTTCAATGTCAATCGTTAAAAATAATTTTCTGATCGAGTAACCAGTATCTAGAGCATTGGATTTCCCAGCCCTTAAAAGGCCGAGAATTAAGAAGTGATTCTAGTTCTAGGAAACATCAAATGTGAATCTAATTTAAGCCGAAAAATATTCACGACGAGTTGAATATCTATTGAGACGATGCTGTGTTAATTCGAGAGAAGATTGGTACTATGAAAATTATCCGTGTAATAACGAGTGCGGCTGGTTGGAGCAGCTCTGACCATGAACTGTTCCCAGTGCTTCCTCACTAGTTTGAGCAGGAGTAGATTATGTGTGGGCCTATGTAGGTCAGTCGATATTTGTGTTTTCATTCAATACTAGTGGAGATTTCTCTCTCTCTCTCGGTGTACAATTCAAAAACGCTAATCAAGAGCTATTATCTGGTACCCAACTCCTACACTGAGAGTTATTCTCTGATTTTCTTAACCTTTTTTCTGAAGTTGTCCTTCGCAATGTTACAGCATCCTGGTAGGATCTCTCTGACTTGCTCCAGTAGAGTTTATGAGCTGTGACTCACAAGTACGTCATCTAGTAATCACTAGAGTTTTCGAATCTGAGCAAGTTACGAGTACATTAACGATATTAATACAATATGTAATTGGGAAGGCACGAAAATATGACTAGTCAAGGAACTTCTTTCCCAATGAAGATACCTTCAGATTTATATTAGAAGTATTTTTAGGAGCACAATTGGCGAATCTAAATGAGACGATTTAAACGTGGCAGTAACACTGAAAACTATGACCAAATATTCCTCAAGTTTAACAACACGGTTTGCTAAGCCCCTGTAAAAAAATCCAACAGATCTGAAAGAAGAAAAACGCGGAGAACGTCTGGTCAAGAGTGAGGCAGGATTGGGGGCGGGGCAGCAGAGCAGGGGCGCTTGTCCTCGTCGTGTGTCGGCTCAAGCAAGGATCGTGGTTGACTGCTAGTCGGATTAGCGAGAGCAGTTTCAGCACAGCAGCGAGCCACAAGCTGCTGTGGCCAGCGCGTGGTCATGCAGGGGCAGAATTGCCTCTTTTCGCATCTGCGGACTTGTGTCCCGGACACACTAAGCTAGCACAAATACAGAAACAAGACACTTCTGTAGCGAGTATTGAGTGGAAAATATTTTGATCTATCAGAGAAGGAATGCAATTTCTCTTCGAGAATTCAGGAAATTTTTTAATGGAGGTAATCCGTTACTGTGCATCACTTTGGTGTAAACATACATTTAACAAGTAGGAAAAGGTACACTGAAACCTTTCAACATTAAAAAAACATACTTGATGCCTTAATCCTGATATAACGAGCACCTTATTTTCATCAGTCCCTGCTCAGATATTTTTCCGGCTGTAAGAAGAGCAACTCTCATCAGAAAACCATTACGGTAATTCCAGACTGTGGTAGTCAGTAAAATTCAAGTCGCCATTAACGTCTGCAGAAATTACATGAGCTGCGAGGAAATTAAAAGTGAAGAAATGGATTGTCTCATGAGTGCACAATATAGGAGCAATAACGTTTGTAGAATCGGAAGCGACAAAACCTACCTCTTTAGTACGCGTTGCATGAACATCTATAAAGCGATAATAGTGATTAAAATTTTCAATGAAAAGCAAGATAAAGCGACGCACATAGCATCATAAAATCTTGATCCCTAAATAATACAAACACTGAAACGATGCTGTGATCTTGAGAGTCTCTTAACGAGTGCAACAGCAATATGCGATATTTTCATTGTATTTTTGTGCGACAGATTCACTGTGTAGATGCTGCGTACCAGCACCCTACGTACAAACTTCATACGGAATAACTTCACTGTATACATGTATATATACTCACCGGCCAGCTGACCGCCGCTCACCTGCAAAAGAAGGCACAATATTAGCCGCGGTAGTCAATCACCTGTAATTTAATTATCACGGCTGATTGGCCCCAATTTCAATCAAGTCCGACGAGAAAATCTGTGGAAAGAAGTTCCCCGTAACGTAAATGTGCTTCTCCCTGATCAATGCAGATAACCTTCATTTGAATGATGCCTGAGAAGAGGGGAGCTTTCTATCGATTGCTGGCTTAAATGATAATGACTGCCTAGACCGGCAAATTGCTGTGAAACCAGAACACTTGTCAACTAAGACATGACTAAAATGTATGGTTACTACGCTCGTCAAAAGGTGATGGATTTGAATGCTCAAGAAAATCTATCCTCGTTGGAAAGAATATTCATATTCTGCAGTTGTGTTCGGCTAAAACAGTTAAAAGGAATAATGACAATCTTCATTTCATAAATAGACAGTTCGGATGTCAATGGGCACGTACATGGAATAAGTAGTTGCACTGATTCCAATTTTACCCAAGAAAAATCACATGAGTTGATCATTTTGAATGAAAACTCGTATATGAGAATGACTAGAAAGAATTCAAAATTCATAATAGTTATAAAATGTTCACTAGTGCACACATTCTAAGACTGTGCTAACACTATTTGATTAACCGTTTACAAACGTTCCCATCTTATGCTTTACTGGTTCCCTACAAATCTACAATGACTAGGTTCCTCACTACGCTCTATAAAGGAACATTATTGTTATGTATCAAACTTTGGGGTTTTACTAAACTTCTTCATAATATGTTAAGTTCTGTAAAAGTGCCCGTGGATTATGAGGAAAATAAGAGTATTTTATAAGTAGAGATTAACACTACTTTTTCTTATTTTTTCATGACTGTTCGTCGTTCTTGCAACAATATATTTCTTTATTAAAATTCGAGTGACTTCTAAGTAAATATTTTATATTATACAATTCATTGAATGATTTGCCAGTGTAAGATTGCTCGATAGGAGATAATCAGGAGGAACGATGTCTGGTGAGGAGAACGGTTGGAATTACCCATTTTCACTCGAATTATTGACAAAAGACGTGAGGCCAAATACACGCGTTACCAAAGACATGTGTGGCCTCGTATGGTCATGGAGAAAAGCTTTGCCATCTACGTTTAGTAAAGCCAGACGCTTTCCGTGAAAGTAGAGAGCAGCTTGTCTCATTGGAGACTGAATCTAAATTAAAGCTCAATTTTGGGGTAACAGCACGAAGTGAAGTATACCTTTCTAAACGCTCACTTTTAGGAATGGATATATACTATAGCAGTAGTCGAAAGCGCTTGTCATTACTTGTTCTATATTCTAATAATATCACATTTTCTTCCTGTTCAACTGATGTTATTTCTTGCAGTTGCAGTTGTATTGCTCCTCTAACCTAAATGATGAAACAATCAAATCATTCCACTACACTTTTGGTAGGTATCCTAAGAATGCACGGGGCAACGTATTGATGTATTATAATAACACTAGGATGACTACTAATTTCTGATGATGAAAAAAACTAATATCTAAAACATTTTATGCTAAACTTTCAATTTTTTATATAGCCTTTTTTCCTTTTACGTCAGAAATTCCTACTCATTTTCCAGAAAACCCAACATATCTTAGTCCTTAATTTAAAATTGTAAAAAAGTAGATGCAATTACCTCTCTTTATTACCCTGAACTTCATTCTGAAGGTGAAAGCCTCGCTTAATTTCACGATGACCCAACGCTCGAAAGTGCTGTAATTAACGTCAATAAGAGATAATTAAGCCAGGTTACAAAGCACCCAGAACGACAACGTGAAGTACACTCGCTTCAACAGTAACCCTTCTCAATATTATTTCATATGAAATTAAAATACAGAGGCTGTGTAGCAGCTCATATCACAGAAAAAGCTCTTCAAAACACTTTCGCACAGCTACGGTCAATCAGTTTGAATTTTGTGAGGATATTTGTTCCTATTAATGAATGTATGGCCCCGAAGACACAGAATGTTAGGCTTGTTTCATAGAGCAAAATGAAATATTAAAATAAACGGTCAACATTTATTCTGAAAGATAGCTCCCTTAGGTGTGCGCAGATCACACATGTATTTAACACCTTCCAAATTTCTCTTCAATTTCAGATGTTTCCGGGCGCTATTATTACATTACTCCAATTGAAATAAGTCCCAGAGTTCAGTTACCGTTTTATCTATAAAAAAGATTCATGTATAAGAAGGATGTGGAGACGATTCGACTCACGCAACTGTAGTAACTAGTTTATGGCATTTCAGGTAGTTAACCTCGCTGCAGCCTGCAAAACAAGCACAGCATCCATGAGAGGCGAAACAATGAAGTGAGAAACTAGGAAACACAGGCGAAAACACTCGTGCAAGAAGTCGATGTATCAACTCAATTCAAGAGAAAGAAAGAAGAGATAATAAATCAGAGCGTACGTCACACTCTCAAACGTGACCCACTGCCGACTTCAGCAACACGGTTGCTAAATTTGCTGTAAATAGCTAGAAGTACTCCTGAAAAGCGAAATTTCCTGAAGTACGCAATGATAAATTAAGCGGAGAATAGTCATTACGGATTGTCTTCTACTTCGAGAGATCAGAAGTTGATACTTAGAATCTTATTTCATCTCAACCCTTGCCAGAACTGTATTTCAAAAGAAATCGCTTATGAACTACCCTAGAGCTACTATACCAATAGATTCCTTAAGAGACTCTTAGCATACGAGCGATCAATTCGTCACTCGCACTGATGTTACCACAGGCGGTAACAGACAGTGATCTGGCCTCTCAAACACCAGACTACTCGCGGTTTCTAAATGCTAAGCGTCAAATGCCCATGACGTAACTTGTTCGTCACACTGTCGTTTCTCCGAGTCCACGCGGATAGTTTACAAGAACTTTTCTTTGATTTTAGTTATGGACCGATTTGATGGTCGGCTAAGAAATGCCCGAAGATACTGGTGACAGTAGGAGAGAAGGAATATAGTTCAAGTTAATAAGGTATAATCATAACGCATAATGATGGTCGCTTTAGTGTAATCATTGTTCACTATAAGAAAGATTTCCTAAATGAATGTGCAGTTGACACTGATATTTTTAGCAGCAGTTATAACTATTTTGATTTTGCGATAAAGTGCTATTGATTGATATTGATCAATGATGCTGTAGATTTCCTTTAGTTGGTACGACAAACTAGATGGTATTGTAGCGTTGTCTCACTAGTTTTGACAAGTATTGTTTTCGAAGAAAATGAAATTTGTGCAGATAAAGTATCTGAAATAGAAACATATGGCCAGCGATCCAAACTCTAATGTTCGATCAGCCAACGTGAATTCCAATAAGTGAAATAAAATGTAATCACATTTCACTTTAATGATGAAATGAGAATATAAAATCGATGAGGCAGGTGCAGATGGAATAATATAAAGAAGTAGGTACGCATTGAAATTGGATCACAAATCGATCAGACAGCTACTGTAGACTTTTTTGAACGTTTCCAGCGATCCGTGGTTAAAGATTGCAATCTATCAGAATAATGCGAAGTTTCATTTTTGATTCAGCTGAAATGAAATACCAAGAGCGTAAACCATGCATTACAGGACGTATTTCAACAGGGAATGTGGTCAGCCAGAGACTGAACGATGCAGCCTCAAAATAGCCCAAGGCTATCAGAGGTCGACTCTCCTGCGACACCAAAGGAAAAGCTATTACCAGAAAACATCCCTAGGCCTGTCTGGCACTGACCACACCAGCACCGCTGCTTGACTTCATTGGACCGAGCCCCGATCAGTGGTAGCTGCTGGTCAACAAATAATGCCGGAATAATCTCAAAATAGTGGACCTTTAGACCAAGATTGACCGGGCCAGGTTCACTTAGGCTTTTACTACAGCTCAGATTCAGTTCAGCTCAGACACGGTTCACGAGATGACCTTCCCATACCCAGCACCAATTAATACCGATTTGGTGATTAAATACCGACTCGCTCGAAACTTAAGAGGTCAACTGATAGAAGATGGGACAGCAATATTATCTACTGAAATACAGATCGTTTACCATTTTATAACCAATTTCTGTTCACTGGACAACATGGCCGATACTCTAAGGTAACTTGGTCATCCTTACAAGGTAAAGATCATTGGTAACTTGGCCAAATCTGTGGTAAGTTGGCCATGTGTATGTGGTAAATTGGCCATGTCTCCGGAAACTTGGCCATCCCTCTTAAGTAACTTGTCTCTTCCTCTGAACAGCATCACCGATCACTCATATTGACTCAGTCATAACTCTGCTGTAACTCAGTCATAGCTTCCGCCCCTTCAACCATCGCCATGTTGAAACTCAGTCATCACTCCGATGTCGACCTTCATAGCTGTAGCTATTTATTAAAGTAGTCATTGAGATTTAATCTACGGAAACAACTAGGATTGACGAGAATCAACCGAGCCCGTAAATGTCAGTGGATTAGCGGACCCCAACAAAGACCCAGCACAGCCTGGGAACTGTGTACCAATAAATAGAACAACTCTAATAAACGCTAATCCTAGATGAGAGTAATTAAACAAAAGCCTCTTCTACGATATTACCCTCAACGATGGTAATATAATCGATAGGAAAATTCTAACAATGGCTTATCACTGGATAAAAGCACTACAATAAAGATTAGTTCTATATGGGTATGATTCAACGGAGACTCAATGTATGGGAGAACTCAAACAAAAAACAGCAATGATGCAAGTAAGAGTAATATTAGATGGTAAAGTTTCAACAGAAATTTAGTGAACGAGAGGGCTCTAACAAAGAGCAACAATGATGCAACAAATACCAGCACTGGTTAGGACTGATGCAAAAAAGACCAGCACTGGTTAGGACTGACGCAACAAAGACCAGCAATGGTTAGGACTGACGCAACAAAGACCAGCAATGGTTAAGACACACGCAACAAAGACCAGCAATGGTTAAGACAGACGCAACAAAGACCAGCAATGGTTAAGACAGACGCAACAAAGACCAGCAATGGTTAAGACAGACGCAACAAAGACCAGCAATGGTTAAGACAGTCGTAACAAAGACCAGCAATGGTTAAGACAGTCGCAACAAAGACCAGCAATGGTTAAGACAGTCGCAACAAAGACCAGCACTAATTAGGACTGATGCAACAAAGACCAGCACTGGTTAGGACTGATGCAACAAAGACCAGCACTGGTTAGGACTGATGCAACAAAGACCAGCACTGGTTAGGACTGATACAACAAAGACCAGCACTAGTTAGGACTGATGCAACAAAGACCAGCACTAGTTAGGACTGATGCAACAAAGACCAGCACTAGTTAGGACTGATGCAACAAAGACTAGCACTAGTTAGGACTGATGCAACAAAGACTAGCACTGGTTAGGATTGACTCAACAAAGACCAGCACTGGTTAGGACTGATGCAACAAAGACCAGCACTGGTTAGGACTGATGCAACAAAGACCAGCACTGGTTAGGACTGATGCAACAAAGACCAGCACTGGTTAGGACAGACGCAACAAAGACCAGCACTGGTTAGGACAGACGCAACAAAGACCAGCACTGGTTAGGACAGACGCAACAAAGACCAGCACTGGTTAGGACTGATACAACAAAGACCAGCACTGGTTAGGACAGACGCAACAAAGACCAGCACTGGTTAGGACTGATGCAACAAGGCCCAAGGAAGGCCCCAAGGGACCCAACAAAGACCAGACGCCTCAACACCCTGAGGATCCCCAACCGTCCACAAATGAAGCACAAGGGCGGCCCTCACGCCACAATTGGCTTGGCTTATGGAGAGGGCGAAATTTTTTATGGTCCAGGAGTGTTTTTATGGGCGCTTTATTTTTTATGGTCATCTCGACTGGCTGCTGAACACGACTGCTCTTCCTTTGATGACCCTTCTGCCTACTGATAAAATGCCATCCAGAATCTGACGAAACTCGGGCTTAAAGATTCTCATTTCGGTTAAGTTTACTTCATTCTTCGAATATGAATACGATGAACCAATTACGTCTTTAGATTTATTAATAAGAAAAAGAAAACAAGCGTAACTTCTCCCGCAAATCGTAACGTTTAGAAGTCAGTCACCTAGGAAGTCAGCCAACTTAGCAAACCATGAAGGAATGGTTCGCTTAATAATTCCGGTATTGGCTTCCCAAGACTGCTAGGGACCTCGTTACTGCAAAATGTCACATACATACAAGTGTTTTTATTGTTGCAATGGCACCGAAGGTGAAAAAATACAATCTACAATGCTATTCACTCATTCATTACGAAAGCATTTTTCCAATCTGCTCACTCTTCTTATATGATAGGAAGCTCATCTAACAGTAAGACAAATTAGAAAATAAAGTGTAGCAATTTTCAGAATTAGCCACAAAATATTTGAATATTTCATTCTGCATTCGAGACGACACTGCCGAATAATATATTATTTTAAAAGCGCTCGATGAAAAAGTTTTGTAGCTCCAGTTCAGAAGCACAGAAATGATTATAATACACTATCAAAAATCAGCTTATGAAGTGTTTTAAATCAAGTGTTTATTTTGCTCGTGCAATTTTTTCAAGTGCATTAAATCACAGTAGGCTTGAAATGAAGTTTTGAAGGAATATTTCATTTTTGAAAAACTCATTATATACAACACACAGGGTGGCGTAGCATCTTTTTTCAGAAAATTAATGACAAGACTTTGAGAGGTAAAGAGATCGGGATAATTGTGAATTAAAGATGTGTTACACACGCAGCAGGTAACCTCTAATGACACTCTTCTTCATTTACCTTATTTATCGTCGCTCTCATTCGTTAGCGTCCTAACCCTTTACTTCGACACTACATCCCTCTTCCAACGCCCCTTCACTCCAACTCCACCAACTCTTCACTTTGCTTCCATCACTTCTCTTCCACTGCAAAACCTCTTAATTCCTCTTCGTCACCACTACTCCAGCAACTCATCATCCCTCTCACGTCAACTCGTCACCCCAGTTTCTTGAGCCACCATCAAATGTTAGTCTTATCGTTAATTTATCGTTGCCTCCACTTAGGTCAGGAAGACTGGCAATATTAATGAGCTTTATTAGTGAAGTTCCTCGATTTATCATGGAATTAAACGCACACCAGCGCTCGACCAATGCATGCTCGCTCTGCAGTCCTGTAGTCCGTGCTCATCTGAACTTAGAGCGCAAAGTTGGGGTGGTGGTGGTGCGTGATCTCACTAGCTGATGCATTAGTTGCTATCAGAGTCGCCGCTGCAAGCTGGACTCGGAAGTCCATGTCCTGCATGTCATCTCATACCGTGCATAACTACCTAGACACGGTCGCGATTTGTACGCTCAGTACAGGAATAGATTCATCATCGCTCTTCCAAGGCATTCAATTATGCATTCGAATCTAACGTTCTTAGCTGACGAAATTCCATTGAATATAATAATTTGCACATCCCATTGGAATAAGTAACAAACATGTTAACGCTGCATGGTTCTGTCTATACAGGGGCTTCGCTAAAGATATTTTATTGTAAAGCACATGGGTGAAAAAGAAGTCATCGGCTATGCAGAAATTTAGCTCGAAGTGGGAAGGATTGTAAAGCTTCTTCCGAGATAAAGACACGGGAAAATATGAAAAAAGAGGAGATAACTTTCTGCGTGACTAGGAAAAGATTGTCCAAGTCATTTCAGCTAGATAAACAGGAACTCAACATCATGTTCTTAGATCAAAATTGCACAAATGAAAATTAACGATTTTTCGACGCAGTTTAAAAAGGAATAATTCAGGGATTATATTTTTTTCTAATATGGACTTTTCGTTCAAACAATCTGTCAAAACGAGCACCAAGGCAACAATACTTAATATTATACTAAATTAATAAAAATTCGACACTCTGAGCCTCTCACCACACAAGCTTTTTCTTTCCAAAAGCAATTGATCAAAGCTTTTAGTCAAGGAATATACATACTCCTTCAAATTTGTGGATAAAGTTGTAGATTTTGCTTATTTTATCAGAGCGTGCACAGCTTCAAGAGATTAATGAATGCGCCGGCGCATTTTCTATACTCAGGACACAGGGATGCGAAACGCGATACGGGAATTAATTCGTCAGTCGTGATGAATTGTTCTTGGTAAATCTGTCAGGCGGGATTGCCTAGTAAAATATAGCTTCATTACTTGCCGCCATAAAATGCGCTTCCATTTTGCCCTAATATTCTACAGAATTAAACTGAGTTAAGCGATCGTCTGATTTACGCTCGCTGATGCTACATGCGAATAACAGCATCTGTAAAAAGTTATGGCAGGTGGAGAGCAATCAATGGCGCTTTAGCTGAAGGGGAGACGCAGGTCACTGTAAATTTGTCGGATTACGCTAGGAGCACACCACTCATCTACAGCAATGAAGTAAGGAATAATACAAACTAGGGGCACACCACTCATCTACAGCAATGCCGTAAGGAATAATACAAACTAGGAGCACACCACTCATCTACAGCAATGAAGTAAGGAATAATACAAACTAGGAGCACACCACTCATCTACAATAATGAAGGAATAATACAAACTAGGAGTACACCACTCATCTACAGCAACGAAGGAATAATAAAAATTCACAATAAACACATTTCCTGCGCATATAATTTTCTCAAAGCTTTCTAGGAACTATGTGTACAAAGTAATGATTTGCACCTGCTAGGCAATCGCAGGAAGCGTGTTAAATTAACAAGTGAATTTTTCAAAAGGGTGCTGTGAAAGGATAAAGTATCTTGAATATGAGAAGATGCATGCTTAGTCAACTATCGTGGGAAGATTAAATTAAAAACTGTAGCAACATACAGAAAATTTTAATATACGAGTACAATGATAAATCCTTCCATAAAATCATACTGTGTTTCATTCAATTCTATTTCATCAGGTTCGGGATCCGTAGGAGCTTCAGTAGTATTACAACGCGTGGTGAACATTTTCAAAAGATACAAATTTAAAAATGATGTAGCAGGGAAATTATGAAGGAGAAATCGAAATCTAAGCTAGTCTCCCTACATATAAACTCCAACCCCACAGCACACTTGGACCAGGTGGCTAACCTGACTCTCAATAACTGAAGATATGTATAATTATTTGAATTCCTAGCATATACTTACTGAAAGTCATTTGCACACATTATTTTGAGCATCATGAGACTCCTGATAGCATGACTCTGTCTCACAGGCTACATCATGAGACTCCTGATAGCATGACTACCTGTCTCACAGACTACATACATCATGAGACTCCTGATAGCATGACTACCTGTCTCACAGACTACATACATCATGAGACTCCTGATAGCATGACTACCTGTCTCACAGACTACATCATGAGACTCCTGATAGCATGACTCTGTCTCACAGGCTTCATGAACAGCTAAAGTTGACACCGAGACAAAAGCTTAAAGAAGAAGAGGGCCCAGTATTTGAAAAGGAGCCTTTTGATGGTTATTAAAATGACCGTGCTTTACATCCGCTGTCAATCGTTGGCTACCTCCAGTAATAGATCAAATTTTTTTTTATGTAACCTCTATTAACACAAATCATAGCATACGCACCGATTACACTCCATAGGAAGTGGAGTCAAGATGATGGTTTGCTGTGGGGAAAGCAGACTCGTAGAATTAAAGTAGGTTTATAGTTACCTTATAGCTTACTTTCCATGTATTTTGCACCAGACATACAATGTTTTAAAGCCTGTCCTAACTCGTAGTCCCAAGTGTATGAGGAAAATTTTCAGCTTGCTTTACTCATCACTTATTATTAACTACACTGTGGAACAATATCCACAGAAACAATTTATTCCTATTTCTAATTATACATAGGGATCAATTTTGAATGACAACATTCGACTGATATTGAGCAATAATCTGCAGGGGACTCCGTGACCAATCAAGAATATTCATTGAATATTCATGCACAAAGGGCGATCAGAACAAGTCATCAAATCTGTATTCATGTATATCAATTCATTCAAAGTTGAGGTTATTGTCTGTTCTGCATATTATATGGAAGCGAGTGTAGTCAATTGAGAACAACTACGAACAAGCATAAAGATGCTCCGAGCTCTCCAGAGGCTGGAGATCGTCTGCGGACCCCAGCGTTGAGATCACTTCTGTCGCAAGTCTCAAAATCAACTTTCGCATGCACCAATGAGTGATTTCAAAGTGAGTCAATGTTGACCTTGAATTCTATTTACAAATCGTACGATATTTATTTTATTTACATCGTAATCCACTTACTTCACGATCGAGTTCATATCAAGAAACTTGAGATTAGTAAAAAGAATTAAAAAAACATGTATTAAAACATTATACTTAAACGATGAATAAACAATTGATATCGTAATAACAAGAACTGTCAGCGTTGCATGTTTACCTTCAGTCAGCCAGCATCCATAAATAGTTTGATTGTAAAATTTGAAGCATAAATTGAGTCGAAATCATATAACAAAAACATTCCAGTTCAAAATAATTTTACTGCATAAAATATATCGCTAACACTTGAAACAGAACATCGTACGAGGCGAAGTTTAGAATTTTCAAGCATCAACTCTTACGATAACAAGTGTAGTTAATTGACATGACCTTGACCAGTCAACTAACGTCCAGTCTTCTACTTAATAGTATAGATCAACTTCCTGAGCCAAAACAATCCTGAAGGAAGGACCATTATATACGTTGGACTTTTCAACTTTAATGCTCCAACTCATAATAAACTTTAAAAATCATTTCCTATATTAGTAACCATTTTAAATATTTATTCATTCATTAGTGCATAATTTTTCACCAAAATAATAAATTTAATTAAGGAAAATTTAGGACAACCACTAGCAGTTTGAATCTAAACAACTTGCATCACTGATCTAGACTACACCAAATTTTATATAGATATTTCTTCAGCAATTTAATATCGTTGCATTTTTGATTTGGTATTTCATAAGTCCTCATGCGAAGGCTGTAACATTTCATCCATGGATCCAGAGAAGAGACAGAGATCAACTGGCCACATAACCAATACCAAGTTTGCTCTCACGCTATCAGTATGACATGCTCAAATCTTTGCCAGAAGGCCAGTGAAGCGATGGTCAGAAAATCGACATGATGTAGTTCCTGAAGGTAGAACTTGTCCCATTTGAATTCTCCGATGAGAGCCGAGAAGACGAGGACGGGGGAGGTTCACGGGGCGAGCATATTCGTCACGGGCGACGAGCCAAGTTCGGCAGACGCAGCTAAGTTAGGGGCGGGAATGCGCCCGAGACAAATGAGGAGGATTTGTAGTAACCGACGCAGTAAAAACGCGGAAGAAGAGGAGACTCGTAAATAATCCTACTCGGCTGGAAAGGAATTACAAGTTGGACCAAAACAATTCGATGCAATACAATACAACCAATTTTCAGAATTGTCCTACACAGACAGATGATCGAGGCGTTTAAAGTCTATCTCAGTGTGTTCATACTACAAGCAAATCTGCACAGAATAATTTCTAGCAAATACTGGATGATAAACCGTCATTTCTTTGGGCAGCATGATCAGCTTAGGTTTGGGTAGTTTTCAAAAGAAAAGTTCATGTGTGAAGAAACAGTGGCAAGAAGGAGTGGACGAGGGCCGAGCAGTTGAGAGCCAGTCGAGTTTTGCAAAAGTTCCTGGAGGTTTGCAGTAGGCGCTGAGAAAACGCCAGGTGAAACTAACAAAAACACGCCATCAACGAGATAAGTTTTGTAAGTTGTGTGTTTTGCACAATGTTGATAGCGTGCTTGATATACTCGTTAGAACAAATAATATTGAAAGAAATATACACACACCGATGGAGCTCTGTGAGACAAGAATGTATTGAAGCACCTGAAACTTTGTAGCAGCTAAAGTTTGATTAAACATTTCTTCAAGTAAGCAACAGGACAAGAACTGGAAGAACAATGGATTAGTGTATTATTAACCGCCGCTTGATGTTCCCCATGAGCATAAGCAGTAAAAATTTCATCAAATCCAAATTTATTTGACGCAACGATAAACTGTGCTTTTCGCTAATGACCATTCCAACAAAGTTAAAAGAATTTTCTCTGAAGAGGTAAAACGTTTCCATTAAAATACTGAACGCTCATAATCGACTTACCCTCAATCTGAGGTACTTTTCACAGCGTTCTTAAAGAACTTTGATGAGGAGGAGGCACACACGAAAATGAAAATCAAGGAAAACAACAGAAAAGCGTGTCAACCCGAGAAGCCATCGGGTGTTTTGGGCCAAAAATACAAGAAAAATCCTGGAGCAATTACCCAGTGGGCAAAAATGCACGGCAGCAGCATCTACCGTGGAAGGAGGCTTAGTGTAAACATTTACTGGGACGCAGGACGTAATGTCTTGTAATGAATGTAAGCCGCACTCCCGCAATTAGTTGTCAGGCTTGGAGTTGCAGTGTTATGAAGCACTAAATGCCACCAGCGTATGACAACTACACCAATAACTAAGCCATAGTGAGCATTGAGCGTAAAAATTACTCGTGAACACAAGCAAGAAACTTGGGCTTGAGGTACGCCGGGCATTTGTGCAGCTTTATGACATGTTTTTATTGCTGCGATACATTCTCGTGTTACCTTAATAACAATATCAAATGTGACGCAGCTGCTTCCTATTTCACGAAACTGCGAAAGCCCCAAGCCCGGTGGCTCTGCGAGCGTGGTAATTTTGTTACAGCGAGCAAATGATAGGAATATGCGAAAGCGCATTTGAATAACAGCCCAATCGCATTAGTAAGATCATATTTACTTCCAGGCTGAGCATTTCCCATTGGATTGGACATGCAACTTACAAAATGCTTTAAAATACAACAAAAAACTAGTCACTTCATAGCCTCATGGCTATGTACGCATAGACTGAGTACTTCTTAAATAAACAGAGCACTTCATTAATGAATCAACGGAAGTTTTTGAAGTTAATAAAAATATTTAAGAACAACTCTCAATTTAGATACGGCTGTACTTTATAGAGAAGAAATTATTTACCGGACATATTTCGACAGGGCAAAAATGCTAAAACTCTGAGGCTTTATCATCCAAAAGAATTGAACAATATTTAATAGGACTATGTTACAAGTGATGCCTTTACCAAAGTAAGGGCACGGGTGATAGGGATATCGCACTGTCTGATGGACGAAATGACTGTGTGTGTTCAGGAGTTCACTGTATAGGTACCCCAAAATCAGTATATTTTACTATTAGCAAAGAAAAATTGCTTCCAGTCAATAAATTGGAAATTGAAATGTAAGCTGCTTATTCCGTGTAGTTCGAAAAGTTTTTTAATGGAAAGAAGTCCGTAATAATCATAGTGTCATGGAATTAATCTCGTAGAAAGATATTTTGAGTTTTTACACATACCTGAAAATATTTGGTACAATTTTATATTGCGTATGACTGGCGGGCAAACACTGGACATCCTCAAAGTCCTTGGAAACCAAACACTTTATAGATGATGACAAAGCAGTAACCCTTCCAATGGATGGAATATAGTTCTATATTAGAGTAAAACAGTTACCTTTGCAATAAATGGAACATAGTTCTATGTTATGGAACCGTTCATTGAAAATTTAGAAATTGCGTTTGACAATATTCCATAATTTTCGTATTTGGTATATTTACCTTTTAAATCTTGACATGGCATTTACAACCCTGAGTTAAAGAAAAGTATTCATTAATTGACAAACTGTGAAGCAAACACACAACATTACGCTCACTTGTGCCCAATTTCCTACCTTTGTTTGACTACAAAAGGTAATTTCACGAGTACAACAAATTATTCCGCCTAAATTTTTAAAATATAATCAGAAAATTATCTGATGAGAAATATTGCCGTGGGGCCAAGCAAGTTTATTTTCAGTTCGAAATTCGTCGGTCGTTCAAAAAGAGCCAATAAATGTTTTATAAAATTAACGGTTAAAATAGTCCTAATGAGATAAAATAAGGAATGTAGACGCCATAATTACGTATAATTACAATAAAGAATATGTTTATTAAAATTATTCAATGAAATGATTAGCAATAAATTGTTAGCTTTGATGCAATCAATTATAAAAATACCATTTATAATGGAAAAGATTTTAAATTTTAGGAAAATTGATTCAGTATAATTCATACCATTAAAGGAGCGTAAAATACTACATCCACGACAGACAAGGAAATATTTATAAAGATCGAATAACGAACATGCTGTAAATGTAAGTATGTAACTTAATTTATGGGGAGAATCCATGTAATGCATCAAATTTAGAACTGCAAAAACTGATACAAAGTATATCAACCGTAAAAACTATTCTATTGAGTTGGTGTGAACCCTGTAAACTTTATTAGGTTTCAGTAACGTGGAAAAGGCTGCAGGGAAAATAATTAGTGTGATGTTTTATTATCTTCATCGAATAACATTTATGAGTCACCAATTTACTTCGGGGTGGTCGATCCAGGACGTGCATCCAGTACGTGCATCCAGTAAGCGCATCCAGTATGTGTGTCCGAAACATCTACCGGTCCGTGGTGGTCCTGCGAGTGTTGTTGCTGCAGTCTGTGCACATAGCTTGATACTGCGCGAGAACGGTGACGAGATCAATAAATTGGTGAACGTCAAAAAATGGTGGCGTGTTGGTTTGCAACCAGGCGTCAGTCCACACCATGGTTTTGACATCAATAAGAACTTTTTGCGTTTAGGGATCCGGAACAATAACATGTCGTTCAATAATGCTGTTCTATTGAGATAATCGTGGTGTTGTTAACAATTTGTATGCCTTACTGCTGGAGACTACACATCCTGAAAAAATAGCAGTACTTTCAATGAAAATGTCACCAAGCAAACAGTGGCAAGAGCTTTCAGTAAATAGTATAATTTTTTCCACAGTCTTGCGTCCGATATGACCTATTTTACCAGTGACAAGTTATATGAATTTTACATTTTTAGTGATTCATAAAATAAACTGCACTTGATTTCTGTATTTTTATTTTTTACATAGCGGCTATATAATGATTTTATGCCCTCGTTTATTCAAACGTATGGGTATGGACCAGGAGATGCCTTCAGGGAGCGATCATGCCATGTCCAGTTAGTTTGTATTTTTTGCATACCTTGGTGCTTATTATTTTATATCACCTTTCTGTTATCGCCACATCAATTTTCTTTCAAATATTTCCATTGGATAACAAATATTTTGAAACTAATACATAAATCTTTACTTCGTTTATAACTACGTCGTACGCTCATTTTTCCATGGATAAAATATTCCCCAAAAGGTAGCAATATTCTTCATTGTAACACTTCTGCTGCTATCACATGTTGCTTTGCATGAGAAATCCTCGAGCTCTGCCACAGTTGGAGGAGAGCTGAGTGAAGCAGCGCTGTGCTCTTCGTCTCCCTTTCACTAATGAGCAGCAATTGCCTTTGATTAATTACAACCTCCTACTCTACGGAAGGAACTCATCCTCTTCTTTTGCATAAAAAATCTTAACCAAATGGCGCAAAGTTAAGATGAATCGAATGATATGCTTGATTATAACACATGTTGTACGTTTCGAAACGTTCTAAAATATTCCGTCCATAAAAACACCGTGTACATAAAGAAGTAGAACACTGATTTATCAGATCAGTATCAAGAATATCTATAAAATTACATACACTAAAGGTTAACCCAAAATAATTAGAAGATGAATCAACGACTGCTGCTGGTCTTGCACAGAGTTCTGGAACAGACGAGACAAAGCATATCATCATAAAATATAAGACATAGAATTAGTCTGTTGATTGAACTTAAGACTGAACCCATGTGATGTCGTCAACACTCTTAAATAATGTCCAATGACAAATTTTATTAGCAATCAAAGATTATGCAAATATTTTCCATGTTGCCAAAGAGCTACAAATGTTACTTTAGGTTTTGATGAGGATTTGTCGATTTTGTCAGCGTTAGCTGAAAGAAATTGATCGCCAGAAAGCAGACGGTGCTCAAGACATTCGCAATTCAATGAAGAATCCAGGAAGAAGAGCTTTGTTACGTTTGGTCGTGTTTGTAAAATATTCAGCTCCAGGTACTATAATCGTCCATACATACAGACATGTTCGATGACTTTCAAGAGATAATGCTCATAATCTACCTGCTGAAAGATCCATGTTCCAAAAACATATCTGAAATAAAAACTAAATTCAACATGTTTCAGCTGCTTATTTAAAACAAAATTTTCTAAAATTTGTATTCTATTTTATCGGTTGTGAAATTTCTTACTGCAACTGAACTTGAACAAAATTCATAACGCAGCTGCCATTGTGACTTATTTGTAACTTTCCTTTTCATGAATATCTGAAAGGTTATCAACATATATAAAAATACCTTATTCTTAGAAAACAGCGGTCAATAGAGTTAAATTGAGCACTAACCTCTCCGATATATTTATTATTTAATCAAATTGCACAGACCTTGAATTTTATCAGGATATTCTGAAGATATTTAAGACCCTTTAACTTTTATGTAACATATGCATCAACGAGCAAAATTTTATTCTTCATTAACAAAAATTCGGAGCAGTAGAAGCTCAGTGCCTAGTTTCATATACACAACGACTTGAAATTCTCCCTGGTGTTTGCCCAGGACAAACTCTCACGGCGTCAAATCCAACAACTAAATGATTTTCAGTGCAGCTACTAACACCTCAACACACAAGCGTTTGAAGTTCTTTTTCTCTGCATAATGGCTAAATCTACCGATCACATTTTAATTATGGGTATTTGCATGACTAAAGTGGCTCCTAGAAAAAGAGCTATTGAAATGCACCTGCTTAAGCATTCCACTTACGCTCGCCTTCGTATCGTAATTTATAATTCGTGCTCAAGATTGATGAATTCTACTCTTTTAAAACTTACCTTTGATCTGCAAGATATACGAGCTCTTAAAAAACTCTGAGTACATAATCGTTTCCATTATATAAATGAGAGCGTCTTCCTTCAGTCCCATTCAAAAATCAAAGAGAAAACCATTATAGAATGGATCAGGCAAATTGATGGCCCATTAAAACTAAGACGGAGCTTTCACTGTTGCCTCTGCAGCCAGGAATGAAACGATTAAGCACCGATACTTTTAAGCCACTTTAATGGAAGGAGCAAAATTAATTCCACTCTAAAACTGCCATCCCCTGAGGTTTGAGAGCGAAATTCAATCACAAAATCGAGCTCTAGAACTCAAGCACACAAATTGACGTCGGTGAAGCAGTAAAAAATATTTTTTCCGTATTTCTTTCAATTGTGTGTTTGATCGACAGATGACCAGATTTTCTTACGATAGAATACACACAATGGTTTCATGCATCAACAAGAATATGTAACTTTTGAAAATGACTCTGATCATAAATGAATTTTGCAAAAAAAATGGAATGTTTAAGGAAATGAAACTTTGTCCAGAGAAGATAAGTAACATTTATGCAAGGAAAGGAGTTTTAGTGATTGTTCTTCGTTACTATCGTAGTATTTGAGCCCGGGTTGCACTTAGCATTTTTTACTTTAAGTAAACCAGCATTCAAACCGTAATCAGTATACTCTAGTTGAGAAGGAAATCAACTAACACGAATACCCTGAAACAATCTTCAAGAGTAGCGGAACATTAGGGATTGCCAATGCCTTGCTCTCACTACATGCGTGGCCCAAAGAGTAACCCCTTTAGACGAGGAAATCTTGTCGAGAGCTGCAGCACTGCTAATGATGATTGATCTGCACTCGAAAATAAAGGAAGAAATGAGCCCATGCAGATGAGGGTGTCATTGTATCAGAAGGAGTTAATTAAAGCCCCGGACGTGAATTAGCGTGCAGGGCGAGAGCGGAGGCGAGGAAATAACGAAATATGGCGTAGCTGTTACAAGATTAGCGATATTAGCATGGCAGGGATCTGCTGAGCGGTGCGAGCTAATGCGGCGCACCCCTGCTAGTGCGATCCAGCACTAGCAGGGCCGGCCCAAGCATTAGCTCGCACCGCTCATCCTAACATCAAAATGAACGTGTCGTCACTCAGGCCATTGCGTCTCATCAGCTCATTTAGAGCGCTATGCCGCATTTCTGCCTCATTTAGCCTCTGGTAAACTACAGGAAAAAGTGACAACATGCGTAACTCTAGTAGTAGTAATAGTAGTTGCAGTTAGGTGAAGAAGTATTCGATACGTCTTGAAAAAACGAACATATTCATATTTCTTCTGTAGGAGATAATGATCACAATTATAAATTATAACTTGAAGCTTACATTATGCCGAGTATATAACTTCTCAAAAAGTTTCTAAAAGTTCTCGATACAGATTTTAGAACATAAAATATAAATTGACAGGGCTAAAAGTATTCAATACATAATGCTATAAAACTTTTTAACAATTCCAAAAATTTTCATACACTGGAAAGTTCACACGGTGAAACGATGCGCTCTGAAGAAAGTTGGAATGAAGCGTAAATTTACCCAATACTTCTATTAATATTACAAAATTTCTCCACTTTATAAGACAAACTAAATGAAACCGCAACGCACACTGAACTAAAAGAGCTTTTCGGTTCATGTGGATCCCTTAGCACCGAAAAAATAAGAAAAATACAGGAAGAAAAGGGACTGCGCTAGAGCACAAGTTCGCCGAGATGACGCGTCGACCACATCGGCCAATTAAAGATTAGGAAGTTCAGGTGTTCCTAACTATAAAATTAAGACCTAAAACCAATTGTCATAGCCAGTAATGCTAAACTTGTTGTACCTCAGAGAAGTGCCACGTGTCCTTCAGTCGCAGACAAGAAGATGTATACCACAGGTACGTTTCTTTGTTCAAGTTTCACTAGTTCTGCTCATCCCTAAAAAAACGCTTAGCACTGGTGCATACATACATGTTAAAAGACTATCTCCATCAGCATACCCTCCCTTGAGATGTCTTCTTAAAACTTCTAGTTTCGACGAGTTCAGGCTACGGCCTTTCTAGAGTGAATTCAAACTACTATCTCGATATTAACCTGCTAAGAAAAGTTAGACAGCACACATCAAGGACTGAACATCAACCTCGACTGTATTCGTATGTCAGGCGACGAAGAGCATGTGTCCTGTTCACCGACCCTGATTTTGAGTCGCGTATTCTGGACGACGCCTTCACGTGACAGCGGGCGTCCCGCTCACAAGTTCAGGATGCTGTGTGAGTGATGAAAAAAGTGTCCCTTCATATCGGCAGGCCGGCCAGCTGCTCCGGTGATGTATCGAGCATACCAACCAACCGCTCTCCTCTCCAGCTTCCATCGCTCTTTCTCTGCCAAATTGTTTTCCCTTATTTTGTTCACGTTGGAGCCCAAACCTTGTTTAAATTGTCACCGTAAAATTTGCATACCTAACTCTATTATACAAAAAATAATTCAACTCATACCTGGACATTTGATAATTTCCAGTTTCCGCAGGATATACGATTAAATTAGGTCATTTTTTCAAACACACGGTCATTGCTGCAAGACCTCGCTGTGACTATTTAATATTCTATTTCAAAAACACTATAATCTCGTCAAATTAAATTCTACATGAACATTGAACCATGATTGTAGTGAAAATCAACCACATGATCTCTGACTTTGAATCGCGCTCACATTATCCACTAAAAACATTACCTCACGACAGACTGCCGGAAAATTGTGAATGAATATTTTATTCCATCTTGGACACTACAATAAATAAATAGTTTTCTCAGCCACCATGTACCTTACAATTGAAAGGACGTTCGAAAATTCAGAATTAAGTCTCATAAATGTAGTGTGAGACTGTTGGGGTACAACCTCCTCTCAAATGGTCTTCAACTGGAAAAAGAAAAATTACTTTGACAGAGTTCACGTAAATCTGACTTTAGGCTACAGTTATTGTGTTGCGAATTCTGAAATTTTATTTAAATTGTTGAGAATACTTCAGCAACCCTTCGTCTAATGGTGCGATAATAGAAAAAACATGGGCAATAATCTTTACTATTGCTACTAAAAGTTACCACGCTCATATTGGTTCTAACATACCGCATTTGATTTGATGCGTAATTATAAAATCGCCACCAAGTTTCATCCAAGTTCAAAATGAAAACTTTAATAAAAATACCCAGGCCAACCGTAAATCAAACTTCACTTCGTACAAACGAAACGAACCAAGAGGCATCACGGAGTCCAAATAAATCCAAAAAGCAAAAAAGTCCAGATAAATTTGTGAGAGTTTGTAGCTTAATTTTGGAGTGGGGCAACAGGACGTCTAATGGAGGTTCACGTCACGCCTCCACGTCAAATGTTTGCTCGTGTTCATGATTGCTCTGCGGCCTTCCACAGATGGAGTCCGAGACCACAGCCGTCGATGCAGTCTTGCCTGTGTTACTATACTCGGTGTGAGAAGCTTTTCCCCACACCTGTCTCGAAAACTTTTGAACCAAACGGAAAGTTGGATTACAGAAAAAAAATTAAGCGAAAAAATGAAGAATTGAAAAGTAAATGAATTGTATAAATCTGCAGCTAGGTGTTAAAATGGTTACAACTTTGTAGTGGGTGAGCCCAATAAAGCTTGTCACCCATCACTCACGTGCCCTTATAAATTATTCGAGCTTGTAAATTCATTTTACCTAAAATAAAATTCGGAAAACTTTAATTTCAGTTTATGAGGAAAAATTAATAAAATTCTTCTAGTGATTAAATCTTAAACTTTCAGATAGAAGTGTTGACCGAATTTATTTTAAATCACCATTATAATGAGCTTTAAAACATCTTTTGAGTGACAAGCTTCAAATTACAGTCCTCCGAACTGAGCACCAAAGAACTTGAATAGCAGTAGGGAAGAGCTACATTTTCTCCTATCCTTTTTCCCAACAAGCAAGAAAAATCATTTTACTTTAAATTGCTTTCATACATAATTTCTAAGTGAATTTGACCCTAAATTGTTTACTACAAATTTCTTCTAACTGACGTATTTGATTTCCTTTTTATTTCGTTCATATTTTGCACCAAAATTGCATTCCAGTTTGTTTTACTTTCTTCCCTTCCAGCTTACCGGACTGTATTCTTGACGTGAAGCGATCAAATATTGCAGTGTTTTTGAGGGGAAGCAGACGTATACGTTGAGCCCTCATTTTATGAACAACAGCTGATAAGAACGAAGGGAGAGAGCGGCACGGCCCTCCAAGCACAACGTCCTTGCAAAAGTTTTGCAAAAAAATGCTGAACTCATGAACGCTACTTTTATTGATTCTATTCAGATCGTTTTGAAAGATGAATGAACATGATGCACATGGTCTACAAGCAAGCTAAATGATCTCATTCACAAAAATGAAAGAAGAATAGAGAAAATGAACAAAGACGTCGTGTCCCAAGAGCCTTCAAATACTCTGCGGAAAAATTTTTCTTCTCAAAAAAACGTTTTCTTTTTGATGTTGACGGTAATGTAAAGTAGCGATTATTAGATTTCAAATAATTTATTCTATGTTTGCTCTATTTAGTAAACTGCTGTGAATTCGTTGCATTTCCTCTACGCATATTTTTTCCCACTGCCCTCAACATTCTCGTACGACGAGAACATATGACGAGAGAATTGAATAGAAATGAAGGATGTGACAATCGAGCTAGAATCAGCTTGTATACAAGAAGAAATTGCAAACGCGTGCGCACAGAAAAAGCGCAAACGATTATCTCAGTCCTCCTTCTCTCTTCTGCTAACGACTGTACTTTACCAGCAAAGTTCCAGAATATTTTTCCAACATATTTGCAAGTGAAAACCTGCCCAATTTTGGTATTGCCAAACTTCCAGGTCACTGAAAGCAAATCAAATCTGACGAAAATCTATACTTTCGTGCCAATATGGAAGGACGTTTATTTTAGTGCAGTTTTGTTCAACGTCTTTATAGCACACGGAAACATCACGGAAGAAATTTTGCGACAACTTATAAGTCCTGAGTAAGAAAAGCAATCGTCGGAACTCGCCGTTGGTTTTTGCGCTAGTTATGAACTTCCGAACATTCTTTTCCTAAGCTCAGTATTCGAGTTAAAATTCACTAATGTGAATGTAATGTAGAACTTTAGAATTTTCTTCGAGTTAAGGGATATTTTCTGCAAACTTGTGCAAAACATGCATAGCCCCGGTGATCGTGTGCGTACAACTGACGAGGATATATTCCTGTTCTTTGTGACCTCATGAAGAACGCAGGCAGTACTGCATGAAGTGGAGAAGTATTGTAGGAGGTAGTCACTAACTACATAGTACAATACGATGTGGCATACTATTATCACTGTTTCTAGTCATAATTTTTATTTTACAAGCAGTTATATACACCATATAATCTTCATTCGACTTCAAAGACACGTTTCTCTCATTTTCATTTCATTACTTTTTCAATGTTTCTCATCAATATTCAGCACACGTTCGAACCTGTGCCATAAAACTTTAAAATCGACTCGTTTTTGGCAAGCGCTTTTCCCACACCTGTTGTTCGTTGCAACTCATTTCTTATTTGATGCACATGTGTTCTTTAAAACTTCGTATCGTAAAAACTCCACCACGAACACAAAAGTAATTTATTTTGAATGCTTTCAGCTACGCTGAGTCCCCAGAACACGCTTTCATCAACAAACCACGACGTTTCGCTAGCAAGAACGCAGTAATTCTATCACCTTCACGACGCGCTGCCTCTTCTATTATATTCGTGATGTGCAATCTAAATCAAGACAAACGCACGTTTTTTCTATACAATATAGAGAACATGTATTAAATTGTTTTTAAATTTTAGAGGTATCATCTTAACACTGCAAAATACATTTAATGGTCTTACTTGAATTAAATGTAGAAAAATAGATAATGTAAATCTTTTATAATTCTTTGGCGATGGACAACGTTAGATTCGATACAAAAATTAATAAGAAAGATTGAAATACAGGGACCGCGAGTTTTTTCCCAGTATTAAACTAATATCGTAACCTTATTGATAAAAAGCACGGTAAAATTGCGACTGAAAATTAATAATGCAAATCAGGGTTAAATTTCAAGTAACGAATTTCACTTTGTTGGCTGATTGTGCAGCGTGAGTAATGCTAAACCTGACATATGAAGTATTGTTGTAAATAATTGAAGACTACACTAGATTTAATCAAATTGAAACTACACTTGAGAAAAAGACTATAAAATTAAAAGGGAAAATTGAAATGTGTCAAGAAGTATCAGAGTGAAAGAACCGATAGATCTAAATTAAAATTTCAATGCATCGAAAGCTTTGAAGTTTTAAAAATTCAAAGCAATTTCTTGCTTCATTTACATTTCCGTTCAACCACAAAGGTAGTCAAGCAACCTCTATTTCTAGCACATCTTGATACATAAGTTACTTACACTTACTCGCAATTTTCTATTACATGATCTTCCCAATTCAATCACTATTTTGCAATAAAATGCTAGTAAGAATTCATAATTGATGTAAATTTTCGATCACATCTGAGGTATTTTAAGTTTAGCATGACTTGTGATGAAAACACAAGTCTCCAGCATAGCTAATGAAGTACTAATGAACGCCTCTGGAATGACAGAAGCAGCGGCCACTCATTAGAGACCAAAATCGTGTTTTTTCCTGGGGTATGAAACGAAAGCTGCCATTGTTTTCCTTTCTGTGCCTTCGACACTGGACAGCGAGTATACATACGTTATACTCTACTTTTTATATTCATACATACATACAAATAAATATATACTCTATATGTCTCTCCTGGCAAAATTGTGGGTGCTCTCAGTGAGACGAAAGCCGTGAGCTTGTGTGAGTTTTTTTTACAAAGTCATCGCATCATTGATTCAGTGGTAAGGACGAGCAAGCACCATTCCGAGCCTCGATTTCTGCCTTACCTAATTTGCACGCACAGCGAACAGCGAGCCTCCAGATAACCTTGCATGCCAGATGCAAATTTTTCTACGCAAAAGGCGAGTATGGGTG
>VCRD01000895.1:169330-188589 GCA_006783055.1 Trinorchestia longiramus
AGTCCTGAACTTAAAATTAAATAGCTTTCTGTGTCGAAGCAAGAATAATCCCTTTGCTTTAATTGAAACTGTTAAATTTTTACGTAATGCAGAGTAAAATGCTTCTACTAGAAAAAAGTCTCTCACTGGTTTCTGATAAATTGTGTGCTTCTTCGTTGAGTTTCTTTCTGGAGCAATTTTGTTTAGATGAAACCTAAATGTTAACAGTCTGTACTGCCTCTGATACAAAAACTCCGTTGGTCTAAATGTTATGTCTGTTCTAGCGTTTATGTAAAGTACAAGAATGAAGACGCTTGGAAAAGAGATTACACTAAATGATAACGCAAGAATTGTCTATGATGAAAGTAGCAAGTGAACGCTTAATATCTCTACAGTATCAGGTATAAGCGTGAGAGTAATTAAATAGCGAACGATAGTACGTTGAAAACAAAATGGTAAAACTGGGTCATCACGTACCAAATGTAAAAGGCATCAAATACAAAAGACGGGTGCTCTTTGAAAGGTTCGGTCAAGAAAAATCGACCCATGTCGACACGGCAGTTGGCTGAGAAATTATATGAAACACCCAAACCAACTTCCTCAAGGATTATGCATCGTCAGAAGTAAAAATTACATGTATGAAGTTGCACCTTGATTATGACGCCACTTAGGCTTGTAATAAATCGGAAAGCAAGACTTCAGCTTGCCGAAGAACATCGAAGTTGGACTATTGTGTCTGGAAGAATGTAATGTGATCCGATGAATTGAGGCGTGCTCTCTTTCTGAGTGATGCGGGCATCAGTGTGGCGAGAACCTGATGAAGCAGCAGATCAATCATACAAAGCCTCTTCTGTGCTGGTATTTGGAAGGAATGTGATGATCTGGGGCTGTTTTACCTGGGCTAGACATGGATCTGTGGCCCTGAACACCGACAGTATGATATCTGCGGCTATTTGCCAACCCTGGGTAAATCAAGTTAACTCCTCAATGGGCTTCTATTTTCCTGGTGGCGATGGAACTTTTCAGGGCTACAAAAGTGGTTCTCTGAGCATGAGGAATCATTTTAGCCCATTGTGAGGCCACTGCAGTCCCCAGAGGTAAAACCCATTGAAAATTAATACAAAGAGCATGAAAGAGACTTGCATACTTCATCGGCTCTTCCGTCATCATTGAACGATTTGGATCTACGGCTGCTGTAACTGTTGTCAAAATTATAGCTCCAAAATCATGTAAAACCTGTTAGAAGCAATGCCAATTCGAATGAAAACTGCAATTCCATGGCAAGTAACTCCGTTAGCTTACATATAAATTATAATACCGAACGATTTTCTGACAAGGCAGTGGGTATAAAGAGCTTGTCACTGGACTAATTGCTCTTAAAACAGTAAATTATAAATGGTGGCAACAAGATTTCTCTTCGATTTTCTAAAGAATACAGTGTCTACGAAGCCTGTTTAAATAAAGACCATACCTTCGTCATAGAAACTTTATTACCGGAATCACAGCATTATGTATTTGTATTCTTTTCGAAACACTACACCTTGCTTGCAACGCAGATCATATCGTTTCTGTCACTGTTGGAATGCTCCTCAGAACTCGTTCTCTGAAATAACTACTAACCGTCTCAGTAAATTCTATTTAATCTCGCCTACACTATGGAAACAACATTCTGTTAAGATTGTTTACAGTTTGAAGAAAAGGAGAAAGTGTGCAGGGTTCAAGTCTGTACAAGATGGAGAATGGGGAAGAGTAACGGTTTTTTCGAAGGCCAAAAACTGGCGGACAAGTCGACGAGTGACCAGGCGCGTTGTAGTGATGCTACAGTCAGGTCTTGTTTTGCCACAATTTAGTCTTCTTCCTGCACACATGTGCTTTTCAACGCTGGTAGATTTCTAAATAACTCGTAGAACTTTGTGCTCACAGTTTGGCTTTGTTTTTTGCTCGCTTTCAAAATGGAACACTCCTCCGCAGTCAAACCTCACAACATCGAATTCAAACTTGATCGACTCATGTATGCTTTTTTCGGTCTAGACGACATTTCTCAGCCCACAGCAACAATTGTGCCTTGATTTCCCCGTCGTAGCCATGAATTTGAATTTCGTCTCCTGTGATCTTGTCTTTGAAACGATCAAGCAGCTCTTGGCTGATGTTCCCCTGTCCTCTTTCTGCTCGTTCGTCAACAGTAGTGGCACCAATTTTCAAAGACACGATGGATACCAAATTTGACAGTCAAAACTTTGTGATACGATTAAAGGACATCGAATTTCTCAGCAACCACTTGGTTAATCAAATGATGCGTTACAAAAAATCACAGCACAACATGCATGGGTGTTTTCATCATTTGTTCACGTCGAAGATCGTCTTTATCTTAATCTTCCGCAAACGATGATCTGACGGATTCAAAACGCTTGAACACTTTGGGGCGCTGTGATCAGCTCATGCAGTCCCACTAAGAGGTCTACTAAAGTAAAAATCTTGTTTCAGTAAAAGCTTTGCCGATCTTAGAGCAAAATTGCACGTACATACGTTGTTCCATAAGACCTTTCGTCTTTACTTCTCAGAGAGGTTGACATCTCGTCTTTCTTTTGCAGCTCAACACAGGTGACTGACCAGAATAGCAAGAAGCACAAGGCTCCGTGATGTAGGATAAAAAAGTTAATGCTAGGTAACGGAACTTGTTAAAGCTCGGGCGGTGCTGGGGTTCGTGTACTACTACAGAAGTGCGGGGTGCATTTGAACACACCAGGCATGTTTGTCGCCTGAATATGAGCCGCTGGTCGATCCCTCGAGACAAGAATAGGGCCCTGCAGTTAGCAGGTCAGTACAATAAAATAATCATCTTCAGGTGTGCATAAAATAATAGCCAAATTCGCGCACTGTACACAGAATTAACTGTAGATTCTACAAAAGAAACATTATCATTCAAGAATGCGAAAAATGAGGCGAAAATACGTATAAGCGCAGATGAAGAAAGCGAACGTTTTCTGCAACAGTGGTTTTACTCTTTGTGTTCCTCCTGCGTTGCCAACAATGGTGTGTTGAAATATTGTTTTGACATAAATCTTTCACTTCTTAAAACTTACGTACCATAACTATTAGAAATTTCATTTTGAAGTCCATCAAATTGTTTTTACGCCACACATATAAGCGCATTAGGCAACATTTAAACTAAATTTAAAACAGACATTAACCGAGAGGCAAAGCTTTATCTCGTAGGTTTCTCGATAACTTCCTAATGTCGCAAGAGTAGCAGTGGTCTACATCCGAGAAATATGCTGATGTTGCATGGGACAATGGATTTTCTAGAAGTAAATTTAAATCAAGCGTCTAAAGTGTGGGACTATCATCCCCTCACATGCTCGCATCATTCAAATGGCCTGAATATCAAAGGAAAATCTCGCATGTTGAGCATGGAAATCTGATGCCACTTTGAGGCAGGAAGCTAGCGTGAAGGTACAAGTTTATAGCACAGGTCCAAGTGTGCAGACTCTAGCGCACGCTCGTTATCGTTTCCACTTTTTGGTATTCAATGAAGCGCGAGCAAAAGCAATGTCGGCTTTGGTGTTCATTTTGCTCGCTTTCGTAGTAAAGGGAACGATATTATCGCAATCGCTCTTTGTTCCTGACATTGCGAAGCAGTACTCTAATTTTAGTGCCGAGGTAAAGAGCGTGAATTATTCGAAGCAATTACTCCGTAAATTCTCTCACACGAAAGCAATTGAAACGACGGTCAAATTAAGAAGAGCGGGCACATCTCTCAGGCTTGCCTCGCTAGTAACAGTTTTGCTTTGGAATGCTCGAGATTTTTCCGATCCATCAATTAGGGAAGTATGCACTGAACTGTCCGGACACTCGAGGAATGTTGAATATTTGCAAAATCGTACATTAGAGCTGGCACTAATTGCGCGAGAGTGCGGTTGAGTCAGTCACTGGCTCGGTTATAACATTAGGGATGCAGAACTTGACAGCGCTGCGCCGGTACACGCCTCCAGCAACTGTTGAAATCAACATGCAAAATGCAGGAGCCCTCACAGCTGTCCGCTCAAATGGTTCCCGTAGGCTCCTTCCGAAAAATTTCACCGCCAAATGGGCCTTCTAATGGCACGGAGAACAACTTGCTCTTTCCTTTCTTACCCAATACCACTAGTTTAAGTGAGTCATTTAGAAATGAAAACACAGGTCAGATATAGTATATTTCAAATGGTAACCAAATTTCCCAACTTACCGATCGAGGAAAATTCATCATGAGATCACTATATGCAACATCAAATAAAAGTATACAGGGTGTTCTTGAAGTCTCTTATAAAAGTCTCTCATAAAGTCTCAACAGCCTTCTTTCACAAACAGGTTCCCTGAAACACACAAATACAAAACGTGATTAAAAACTTTATTAAGCACTGAATACAATAGGAGGAATCCGAATAAAATATCTTATCAATTGTATTTATAATATATTTTTGAAATAATAAGGAGACTTTATGGACACCCTGTCTATCAAATAGTTTTAAATAGTGCCGTAGAACCGTAAACTATGAAGCGTTGCACGTAACGTCTATTTTTTGGGGCTGAGCCTTTAATATTTGTATGAACATGAATTCCTTCCATTTCAATTTTATAATGATGTTAAAAAGATATCTATTATGGATCTGATTAACCGTTCTTTGTTTGATATTTATTTTGTGGCAAAGCAAATTTTTATTAGATAGTGGCAACGCATGGAAAAGAAATGTTTTTTTCTTTCTAAATGTCTCACAACCTCAGTTGTAGTAGATCTAAGTCTCCAAAAAGCTCTAAAATTGTGTAGCTTTTGTTTAATTCTAATCATACTCGAACAAGCATGTTTGGGTGTCTTAACTTAGCCTATTTTTTTCTAATGACTGGCCCCAACCTCAACCTGACCTTTCCTATCTCAAGTAATGTACCTTTGAACCGCACAGTTTTATTACGGGCTTGCAACAGTTTTTAAAGTTTTGGTAACATTTGTGTGCGCAATTTTTCATAATTTCAAAGCGGAGACTTTATAATTTTCTTACGCAATACTGTAAATCCATTGGAGAAATGAAACAATGAAAACACAAAGCTGCTGCTATAAGTCATTGCTTCCCAACCGCAATTTAACATTTGTGGTACAGTCGTAAATATGATAGCACGAAAAACAAGAATCGTTACGATAGAATGACTTTACAAATAAAATGTAGGGATATATCCACTTCTCTTCGTCTCTGTTTAGGCCAGAGTTTAATAATCATGCTGGCAAAAATAATAAATAACTCACCAATAACTCAACTACATCAGACGCATAGAATAAGAATCATCTAAAACCACGTTAAGAGCTATTGTAAGAGAACTACCTGTGAGGACGCTCTCGCTGCTTTTGCAGGAGCCTGTGCGATTCTATCAGCAGAACGTCCATTACTGACGATGTCTGGAACTAACTCCAGCTCGCGCACGATGCAAATGACTGAAAAGTTTGCAATGATAGTACAGAGGCTCGTAAAGCCGGGCATCCGAGGGCCTTTACCGGCCACTCATTTGCACTGACGCTCGACATGCATCCCTTGAGCTGCCACTACTGCTGCTGATGCACGCCTTGCAAGCGAAGGTAAGCAAGATCATCAACGTTAGTGATCTTCAAGATGAGATTAAAACTCGAGCATGAAATTAATCTTGAAGTTCAAGACCATCTCTTCTTTAGTGCCCACCAGGGTACGCTATATTAAAGTGAGGCGACTTTCGTAATAAACTTTACATCCTTTAAATCTTGCTTAGGGCCACACATCAACTGTCGCGACTCTTTCAGTACATCGTTGCTTATCAAGAGCACAACGAGAGATTTAATGGAGCAATCCATAGAGACCTTTACACAGCCCAAAGTTGAAAGTTCAACTTGCCATATGGCTCTGTACTCTCTGGTGTTTTTAGCACCCGCAACAAAGAACAACAGGAACTCGTTGGCTAGTATTACTAACATACAGAGCAGCTGTGGTAATTATGCTGTTTGCTAATAAGAATACAATACAATATGCTGGCATTCAGCGAGCTAGCAGATTTCTTCAAGAAATTGTATAAATAGTATTTTACAGCATTTTCTTAATGATTTTTGTAGGGCAAATACAAAATTAGTCTTCAATCCAAACGAACAGACCAGCAATAGTATCAGTTATCATTCACTTATTGTCCGTATTATGTTTATATCAAAATTCTCTCTTCGCAACTGAGCCCAGGGTATGACAACCACGAGGCCAGACAAGAAGCTTTTTGTGTACATATAAGAATGGTTGCACAAAAGGAGAGGCTTCTCAAGGCCTTCACTTAAGAAATTTTGCTGTTAGATGATAACAAAACTCTTGACAATTCTTGCTGTATAGATGAACTACGTCTTAAACCGACAGTTCAGATAGCATATACGTATATTTAACAATATCTCTAAGAGGGAAACTTAAACAACGTGGGTGAAATATAACAAATAAGATCGAAGCAAAATTGACGTAGAATTAACCCAGATAAAATAAGAGATCAATGTTGTTTGAACTAAAAGCCGGAAATTTTTTGTGTTCGAGGAAGAACTGTACATCAATGAGCAACTCGTTACATAATATCAACATCCATTGTCAGTTGGCATCGTACTTTACCACACTGCCAGGTCAAACAGAGCTTCAACGATGGGAGAAAACGCATAGAAAAACAAAAATTCAAACCATGTACATACGCATGATATTGAAATAGGTCTCTTGCAGTTTATGCTTGCCTTACGTGCGATAAAACATCACTATTATTATTATTTTTCCGAGTTTAACCACCGTTATCGCATGTACTCAAGATGATGGTCAAAGTGACACTCGATAAAGATTCAATTCCTACGAGACCATTATGCTGCAAACTCTTAAAATCTCTTCTTACAGATCGCTCAGCAGCATAAAAAGCAGTTTGAGCTCTTTGAAGATTCAGCCAGACAAATAAAGAAAAAAATAGATTAAGGACATTCATGCAAGAGGTTCATACACCGACAGCCTTATGAACGAGAAAGGGATAGAAATCAGAAAAGACCCAACAGCAAAATTCTACCAGGCTCCTGAGATGACGTTCGCTAACTTTCCTGTCAGAAAGTAGGGATGCCTCTGGGGTAGATCATATCCTAATATGACATCATGGCAACTACACGCACCATCAATTTACTTCCTTCGATCTTCGAGTTCAGTATAATCGTGAAGAAGAACCAAGTTCTCCTGATACATTGCAGAACAATCTTTTCAAGTGAACTTAATCTCTAGAAGTTTGTAGCAAAATTGCATAATTTTCACTCATCGCTCCGTATCTAGTTTTTATGATTCAGTAACAGAACACCTTTCACTAAGAAAAATCCTCTATATTTGTAGGGAGACAAAAAGTATTTATTGCTACCGAAATAAAAAGGTGTATTCACACAGCTTATTATACGCGCCACTGTATGAACTTGAAACAACATGTAAGACAATGACATACAGTTTTACGATTTTTCGCGTAAGCAATATACTCATTTCTAAAACCAAATTATGAATAGACAGATATTTTCTCCCGTTGTTATACTCCAGTTAACATTGATTGCACGCGAATATTTTATTTCGTATTCATTTAGTGTTTAAACACCAACGTAAAGAACTGTAAATAGCCAATTAGACAGGCCATCTCCCCGTCGCTATCCTAACATCATTAGGCATCTCTTCGGTAGCGCCGAGTCAACTCCATCTTAACTTCTATAACGCAAATGGTCTCGATTTAGATTTTGTTAAGCTCGTATTGAGTGTAATTTCAAGTTACCGCGTTCCAGCGACGAATACTCGCGTCATAAAAAGTCATTTTGGACATTAGTTTGCAGTCTGAAGTTGCTCCATTAGTCAAGAGTTCTTTTTAGGCGCCAGCCGTTGGCGTGTCACTCAGAAACCTAAAACTCGGCTCGCTCTGTCAGGAGTAACCCAAAACTCGGATGCCGTGTGTTCTTGTTTGTTCGGCCGTGTTTGCTGGACGGTTTGGGCTTTCAGTCGGCCATGCGAAGTCCACCAAGCACCGATGACGGTCCACGTGAAGAATTGCGACGGACATCGCTCACGACACCACCACGGGTCCACTGCTGGTGACGAGGGCAAGCTAAAGTTGCCCATTGTCCAAGTGTCAGAAACACAAGGCACCCCTCTTTCACTACGTTCGCCTTCGGCTGAGGAACGCCGAAAGTACGAAACTTAGTGATATATTTTGCAATTTATCAGACCTTGACTGGTTGAACTCTCACGCATTCCCAGAGCTACTAGTTTTGGAGTTCAACAAGAATGTCATAACATCAAGTTCATTGAACCACCATAAACCCATTTTAAATGAAGAACGACGAAAAAAATAAAGTGCATGACTGGTGCCACAATTATCTAACATTCCACTTCGGGGAAGGACTGTTTTTGATTAAAATTGCTTCTCAGCAATACGAAGAGTTTGGAACTGATACGAGCATTCTAGACTCTTGCTGTACCTGACGAGCAACATTGTACTTTTAATTACTTGTAGGTGAGACAGATGGAGAAGACTAAATTACCCAAATGTCTGCCTCGAAGCAACAAAGAGGGCAAAACTGGCTAACTTGATGATGCTCACATCCACACAAAGCGCAGGGACTCAAGTCTCACACACAATTTAAACTGTTCTGTGGTACATAAAAAAACTGAAACGAGCATCTTAAGAAGTAAATTGATAATAAATTTCATCAGCAAAAAAGTACATTAGATCTATAGTGACGCATTTAAATATTTTGAGAGTGAAAACGGAGTTTTCTAACTGGTGCATGGGCCAAGGTTATTCATGCATTAGATTTCTAACCAACCTTGACATGCATGAGCCAAAATTCTGGTCAAGGAACAGATGATCAGTAATAAAACTTTACTATGACGACCTGGACATTGAGGACTTTGAAGCGATCGTCGTTGATTTAACATTCCATTTAAGGAAACCCCTCCTGTCCCCTATCTAAAAGCGTCGTGCTGGCTTGTGCTCGATTAATACGAAGGTTAAGCCAACAAGCTGTGCTCAGCAGGGCAGCAAACATGATCTTTTGCTTTTCATTTATGACCACAGAACTCATTGCTACTTGTGTATACACGACAAGACTGTGTTAGCACAAATGACTGGATCACAATAATTATTAACAAAATGTAATAATCTGGGTAAGCATTCCGACCTGTTGTATAAACGTAGAAAATTATAGCTTCGAATGTAACCCTCAATAAAATAAATACGTTAAAATATATGAGTGTAACATGAATGAAGTTACGAGGAGATAAACCTCTAAAATAGGTACAGTGATCGATTTATTCCTTTAAATTCATAGAACATCGTAGATGGTACGGAGTAGACGAACGTTACCCGTTTTTGGCATGCGTTGCTCCATAGTAAGGATGCCATTTCAATAGAAGTCTCAATCAGAATGCGGCTGAGGATCCGCGGAAGATATTCGTGAGCCTAGACATCTGCCGTAAAAGTTACCAGGGACCGAATTCAGTTGCAGCATACAGGAATACAATTACCTTGCTTGAAACCTTTCAAGATTATATTTTAAGGATGAATCATGGACAATTCATTAGGGCATATTTAAGGTATAATAAACTGAACATGAACGTTTGAAAAATGAATGGCTACAAATGTAATTGGCATAGGAGATAATATGATACAATAAAAAGGACTTTCTTCAAATGAGCAGGTTCAATAAACTTGGACAAGTTCGAGTAGGTGGTAGTTGGAACTGCTGACATCCTCACGTAGAGCGCAGAGTAGGCTCGATGTAACAAGATTGTCCAACTCACAATCTCGTCAGTGTAGGACTTGTGGCGGTAGCAGAATAGAAATTTCACTTAAACTTAAATAGTGCCAGTGTCATGTATACTAAATTACGAAAACATAAAATGACAAGTACATGAATTTCTACACATCCTGCTCGAGGAAAACTGCAACACAAGCTGGTGAATAGTTTTCAAATTCGTTATTGAATAGAAAACGTCTGCTCATTTTCAAATTCTACTGAAATAAAATTCTGTTTTCCATCTTCACGAGTTTCAATTTTTTTTTTAATTTTGCTCTGCTGTTAATTAAGAGAGGCTTAATATTCACTGTGACGCTGAACAATTCCTATGTTAAATGAAAACTAATCAATTGACGCAATTTAAGTGTGACTCATTCCAGAAGCTTGGCGCATGTAATTAAAATGAGGTACCAGATTTTCTGTCTATCCAGTTCAATGTCAACAAGCTCTAATCGATTAGCAAGTTAATTGATTTCGTCACTCATTTTGAATTGCAATGAAGCTCGAAGCGAACGTCGATGGCCATCGATTTCGATTTACTCGTTAACTAGCCTAGGAATTTTAGGAAGCTTCTTCACTGAATGTCAACCAGACGATCGCCTGACAGGACTCTGCATAATCTATTCTGAAGCTTTACCTAATACGTTGATGTTGATGAGTGGGAGGAAAACTTTAGACAGTATTGTGCCTAGAAATGCTCCAAGTCTATGACTGTATTATATAATGCTACGACAATGGGGTGACAATGTGGGGTAAAACATCGACTCTTAGTATTTTCATTTACAATCGGACGTTAAGGTTTCAACTTCCAAGTGTAATTCAGCAATGTATTTCTGTAAGTTAAGTGTGTGTTATAAGACGAAGTCTTCATATTGTCGTAGAGGTCAAAACTGCGCTTCTGAGGAGTCACAACGCGCGTGATGTAATAACTGACTGAATTATTTTCAGTGTTTTATGTCATTCTATTGATTTCCAGAAATTTTTCAAATGTATTCAGAAACTTCAAGAGGAAGACGAGTTAAACTTCGATTTCTGGAGAAATAAATTTAAAATTTAAAATACATGCAACATATTCAAAAAGTTGTTATTCGTATAACAATTGCATACAGGTTCGTAATGACAAAACATGCGTAAAAAACAAAGAAAACTGATATAAATGAATTAAAAGGTTTCTATGAAATTAAAGGTAAAAAGGATTCTTTCAAATGAAGAAACAACACATATTAATTGAATACATTGTTGCATAGCCATTATTGACTCCAAAAGAAATGAATCTCTTTTTGCAGTTTTCAATTAATGATTTGCAACTTACTGTTACCATTTTATTCTATCCTTCTTTGTATATGTTCATGAGATTCGGAATAACTGAAGCTTTTGATTCATTTGAATTTTCAAACAGCGTCCCAAATTTTCTATTTTATTTCAATCTATTGACTAACTAAGCCATTCTAGTGTGTTGATATTATTTTCAGCCACCAATTTTTCGCACATTTCGCTGCGTGCTTACATCATTATCTTATTGGAAGACCCAGTCCTCATGAAGTTTAGGTCTTTCTACCGAATCTAACAAATTTATTTCCAAAATATTTTCATCAACTGCGGTATTCATTCTGCTATCTTTTACTGTTATATTTGCAGTATCTTTTACGGAGAAACATCCCCAACCATGATGCTGCCAGCAACAAATTTCACTGTTGAAATTGTGTTCTTCAGTTTGAAGGCAGCGCAGTCTTTCCTTTATGTATGATTTATTGAATTACGAGTCCAAATAGCTCAATTTTACCTTTGGTTTTTTAAACTATTTTATAAGATTATTCCTACTCGTCTTCATGTCCATGAAGAAATTCCAACATGGCATTTCTGTGCCTTTTCAATAGCAGCGATGTTTTCCTAGACGAGCGCGAGTTTAAAATGAATGATTGTTCCTATGAATTTCATTGCTTATTGTTCGCTTAGTAAGAATTATTCTCGATGTAAGTGAATTTTCTTGTGAATTCTTGAGAATTAATTATTATATTTTATTTCATTTCCTACATAAAATTTGCAGGATTGGAGTCATCTTGCTCGTTTCCAATCGTTAATTAAGTGTTATACAAAGTTTCATAGAATTCTGAAAGATTAACCAAAAAGGGTAAAACATTTAGTAAGGAGATACCCTTTGCATTTTTTCCAAAAAATTCAGAAATCTGAAATTAATAATTACAAGTCATAGTTCAGCAGCATAGCATGTACTGAGTAGCAATAAAACGAAAAATGAAAACAAATAGTATAAATTAACGAATAATTAACAAAGAATGAGATGCAGTCTCCAAAACTGGTTCCTATGAGTTATGGTTAATGTACCAGATGAAATTTGCAGCATTGGAGTCAGTTTTTCTTGTTTCCAATAACTTATTGAGTGTTAAATAAAGTTTCATAAATTCTAAAACATTGACCAAAAGAGCTAAAAAAATTTGTAAAGGGATACCCTGTGCATTTTTTCAACAAATTCAAAAATCTGAAATCAATAATTACAGGTCATAGTTCATCACCATGGTATGTATTGAATAAGAATAAAACTAAGAATGCAAACAACTAGTACAAATTAACGAAAAATTTAGGAAAAATGAGATGCAGCTTCCTAGACAGGCTCCTACGACCTATGGTTTACTTAGCGTAGCAATTTCCTCGGACACCTGAGTGGAGTACTAGACCATTATTGCTTTACACCAGTTTTTATTTTTCAATACCTAGCAATAACTAAGCCAATAAAAGCAAACAGAAGTTTTTTCAATATTATCCTGCAGCTTTTACCCTCCTTTCATGATATAACAATCAGTTATTTTTTGTAAATTTATTTGTTCCCTACGTTTTTCACGATGACCTCACTATACGAAGTACCAATGAAGAATGTCTAGTTACCATTTTTAGATTGAGCATAATTAAAACTTATATTGACAACAATGTAGAATATTTTAGGGTTACAATCTTGAAACTAAAAGGCGTATGAAATTTTTAAATTTGTATCGTACAATAACTTTTCTCCTCCAAAACATTGAAAAAAATATATTTGAATGATATATATCGCAGCCTTTTTTTCATGCATATCTAACCATTGTGCAAATGTATACAGTTATCATACGAATAGCAACTTCTATGAATTGTTGGAGGCATATTAAATTCAAAGTTTCTTGGTGTAGAAATATTTGTTTTTCCCTGCTGTACCCGCATTATTGCTTACTTTAGAGTGAGTAAACATGTGCGAACTTGGACAGCTACTCTTGTGTTATCCAAAGTGTATAATCGCCAACTACGACATTTGTGATGTTCTCCATACCCTGATAAACACGAGAAGAGACAAAGCGTGAAACGCATTTCGTGACACGTTAACAGTTGACATACTTGCACAAGGAACTTTAGAAGACTAAAACGTAACTTCAAAACAATCGGAGAAATGGAGATGTAGCAATGCAATACATCATAGGCTTGTACACAAACACGTCACGGTAATAACATTTTTGACTGAGCGATCACCTTTTTATAGAATATCACACTACACATCATCAAGTTACGCGCGCGCGCGCAGTGCGAGCGTCAAGAAACGAGCAGCTTGACGCTAGCGACGGACGTGTCCACATACACTCGTGTGTTTACACGTCAGTAACGTGTCTCTGACATGTCATAAGCATCAGCAACCAGGCAGCGTTTGCCTCGTCACGCGTGTACGCCGCGCGATAGCGACGCCCTGCGCACGTCCTGCTACAGTTAATCACTTTAGTAGAGCATGAGCTAAGCTGCTTCCTTACCCGGCCATACAATTAAGGCACCTAATTTATGGAACGATCGACTAATGAAGCGTCAACTGGACGAGCACCACTCCACCGAACACAAACCCCGACGCCAGCCATCGATTGACGTCTACTGCCGCACCAGAGCCTCACATTTTCCTCAACATACTCTAGCGCCTGTACGAAAAAAAGGCCAATGCAAAAAGCCAATACTAGCAACGAGTGTTTTCGTGAGAACGGCATTGATTCAGCCCTTGAAAAGTATATTGTTTTTACTAAAAGATAAATGCCCGGAGTAATTCAGATTTTTCATTTCTGTGCGATTGTAAGTACGCAGCTATAGTGAGTTTTTACTCTAACCTGTCATTGGAATTAGACCTTTTATACGAGTAAGAAATAACTTATATACGCTAAGAGTCACGAGTCGGAAAGAACACACAATTGCGTGTTCAATATTTCTTTGTTTTAATAGATTAATAATACTCAATCCTAACTTAATTAAGGCGAATGGATTACGACCAAAACTCAAAACTTAGACCCCATTTTTGCTAAGAATATCTAAATGGTAGCCAGACAGTGTTTTTTAGTGGTTATTACTTTGTTCGCTATTCTGGGCACAAAGAAAATGAATGTAAAGTTGTAATTCAGAATGCATGACCTCGTCCCTTAACACTCTCACGACATTCGTGAGCTATGTAACTGCACAATTTTTCCCGCATCACGAAGAAATGAAAAGAATCGATGATATTGAAATCCCAATAATTTAGCAAAAAGTAAATCCTGAGCGTAAGTACGAATTTGCTAAAATTTTCACGTTGGATAAAGCAGAACCGGAACAGATGTTAACTTGAACAGCTCAAAATCTACGTTCAGAATCAATTTACAACCCACACTTCCTCGTAAGACTTGATAAAGTACAGCCTACAGTACGTTTTCCCGAACTTTTCGAGCAAACCTGGAAACTTTCCAGATAGTTTTCGAGGCCTCAGTACGTAGAACATTAACTCATTGACCTACAAGAAAACGCATAAATGCTTACTGAAAAGTTTTCCACCTTCGAGTAAAAAGTCAAAGCATTCTGATGCATGCTGGACATTAGAATTTTCCTTTCAATGATCGAATATTTTAACTATTCCAGATGAAAACGTTGCTCTAATTTTTATATAGTAGTAGACTTGTTAGAAAACAATGCTGCCACACTCATTTTTACAATAACTATACAGCCAGTACGCATTCACGAAGTTGTCAAGACGCAAATAGCATCCAAGCATTTAAATTACCGTCTAGTATGTATAGCAGTCACTTCATAGCAAATAATCAATTTTTAGAGGGGTTTGTTTTCAAAAATTCTCCCTTTCATAAGCATATTTACAAGTACTTGGAATGTGGCCAACTGAGCCTCTAATCAAATGACAGTCAAAAAATATTATCATTATTGAACACTTTATGGACAGTTGTATGCATAGACGCCTTTTTGAGTGGCAAGTGACAGGGAAAGAAAAATCAGTCGTACAGACGCTACATGGATGATAGCTGATACCACCAATGACCACGGCCTGCAAGTGGCAGTCACAGTGACGAGGGCAAACAGCGCCAAAGCCTCTCGAAAAGCCTAACAAAAAATGGGAATTGAAAACAATGTTAAGTGAAACACAGGCTGCATCACGCTTGAATACATCTCCAACATTCGTTGACATTCCAAATCGCTACGCAGCGAAACTTTTAAATACATTGTTGCATTTCGTTCATTAAGCTTAAACAAAACTCAAAGCAGAAATTCTCGAAATTCTTGACTGGACATGATGAGGCTCTCAAGTCCAAATGTTTGGTTGCATACCTCTGCTTGCCGTCAAATATATAGTATCTCCATTCCTGTATAAAAGCTCTAGCAGCCCTTACGGCACTGCTAACAATTTGAACATCTTTTCATATGAGCAAGGGCAAACTAAAATCAATCACCGTTACGTCTGAAGTGCGTGTGTATGAATTCTTAAGCAGAAAACCACAAGCAGGCTCTAAAACATAGCGTTGGTTTCTGTTTTAAAATAAAAAAGTGCAATTCTCTGATCTGAAAACCTTGACTGTGGCTGTAAGTCACGCGATCATCTAACTTTCACAGTTAGAGAAGCATTTTTAGCTTCCATGTTCGTAAGCTGGCACAGACCGTCTAGGAACCCACTACCACTCCTAAATAACTGGAGGAAAAGACCAGATGTACGCAAAATACAAGATTCTATAATGTCCAAAGAGCATGAATGCAAGGAATTTTTTCAACTTTAGTTTCAATTAAAGAGTCAGACACAATTTTCAGTGCCTTCCAAGATCAGCCTGTATTGAGTTCTCCTGAAGCTCACCTCAAGAGTGGAGTGGGCAGCCGAGGCTTCACCAACATAGTCCACCGTACGGACATTTCCTGCAGCCTATACACAACCTTTATTAAAAACAACAGAGAAAATTCTCTTGTGATTTGAAAAGATAATTCCCAACAATACTGCAAGCAACTTGAGGACAATTCCTGACGGCAACAGGGTATGAGGGAGCAAATATCATGTCCAATCCTTGTCTGGATTTGACTTCCTGTGCGCAGTTGAGCGTTTTTACTCAGAGATGTCAGTTCAGTTAACGCTAACATATGGCGGTGTTAAAAATTTTGACTGTGGGGAACTAAGTCTCCTCCCTTTCAATACAAGCCTCTATCCTGCCTCCGCTGGCAAAAATACGTCTATTTTTTAATGCTCGTTAGACATTTTTCAATACAAAAGTGTCTCTTCTTCTAAAATACTCGTAAATGTGTCGACTTCTACAACTCCTACTACTACTAAATAAAAAGCAAAACTAATGTGTTTTCCTTCTTAGAGCAACAGAATAAAATTCATACATTCACAAGTTNCGAGCACCACTCCACCGAACACAAACCCCGACGCCAGCCATCGATTGACGTCTACTGCCGCACCAGAGCCTCACATTTTCCTCAACGTACTCTAGCGCCTGTAAGAAAAAAAGGCCAATGCAAAAAGCCAATACTAGCAACGAGTGTTTTCGTGAGAACGGCATTGATTCAGCCCTTGAAAAGTACATTGTTTTTACTACAAGATAAATTCCCCGGAGTAATTCAAATTTTTCATTTCTGTGCGATTGTAAGTACGTAGCTATAGTGAGTTTTTACTCTAACCTGTCATTGGAATTAGACCTTTTATACGAGTAAGAAATAACTTATATACGCTAAGCGTCACGAGTCGGAAAGAACACAGAATTGCGTGTTGAATATTTCTTTGTTTTAATAGATTAATAATACTCAATTCTAACTTAATTAAGGCGAATAGATTACGACCAAAACTCATAACTTAGACCCCATTTTTGCTAAGAATATCTAAATGGTAGCCAGACAGTGTTTTTTAGTGGTTATTACTTTGTTCGCTATTCTGGGCACAAAGAAAATGAATGTAAAGTTGTAATTCAGAATGCATGATCTCGTCCCTTAACACTCTCACGACATTCGTGAGCTATGTAACTGCAGAATTTTCCTGCATCACGAAGAAATGAAAATAATCGATGATATTGAAATCCCAATAATTTAGCAAAAAGTAAATCCTGAGCGTAAGTACGAATTTGCTAAAATTTTCACGTTGGATAAAACAGAACCGGAACAGATGTTGACTCGAACAACTCAAAATCTACGTCCAGAATCAATTTACCACCCACAGTCCCTCGTAAGACTTGATAAAGTACAGCCTACAGTACGTTTTCCCGAACTTTTCGAGCAAACCTGGAAACTTTCCAGATAGTTTTCGAGGCCTCAGTACGTAGAAGATCAACTCATTGACCTACAAGAAAACGCATAAATGCTTACTGAAAAGTTTTCCACCTTCGAGTAAAAAGTCAAAGCATTCTGATGCATGCTGGACATTAGAACTTTCCTTTCAATGATCGAATATTTTAACTATTCCAGCTGAAAACGTTACTCTGATTTTTATATAGTAGTAGACTTGTTAGAAAACAATGCTGTCACACTCATTTTTACAGTAACTATACAGCCAGTACGCATTCACGAGATTGTCAAGACACAAATAGCATCCAGGCATTTAAATTACTGTCTAGTATGTATAGCAGTCACTTCATAGCAAATAATCAATTTTTGTGGGCTTTGTTTTCAAGAATTCTCCCTTTCATAAGTATATTTACAAGTACTTGGAATGTGGCCAACTGAGCCTCTAATCAAATGACAGTCAAAAAATATAATCATTATTGAACACTTTATGGACAGTTGTATGCACAGACGCCTTTTTGAGTGGCAAGTGACAGGGAAAGAAAAATCAGTCGTACAGACGCTACATGGATGAAAGCTGATGCCACCAATGACCACGGCCTGCAAGTGGCAGTCACAGTGACGAGGGCAAACAGCGCCAAAGCCTCTCGAAAAGCCTAACAAAAAATGGGAATTGAAAACAATGTTAAATGAAACACAGACTGCATCACGCTTGAATACATCTCCAACATTCGTTGACATTCCAAATCGCTACGCAGCGAAACTTTTAAATACATTGTTGCATTTCGTTCATTAAGCTTAAACAAAACTCAAAGCAGAAATTCTCGAAATTCTTGACTGGACATGATGAGGCTCTCAAGTCCAAACGTTTGGTTGCATACCTCTGCTTGCCGTCAAATATATAGTATCTCCATTCCTGTATAAAAGCTCTAGCAGCCCTTACGGCACTGCTAACAATTTGAACATCTTTTCATAAGAGCAAATGCAAACTAAAATCAATCACCGTTACGTCTAAAGTGCGTGTGTATGAATTCTTAAGCAGAAAACCACAAGCAGGCTCTAAAACAGAGCGTTGGTTTCTGTTTTAAAATAAAAAAGTGCAATTCTCTGATCTGAAAACCTTGACTGTGGCTGTAAGTCACGCGATTATCTAACTTTCACAGTTAGAGAAGCATTTTTAGCTTCCATGTTCGTGAGCTGGCACAGACCGTCTAGGAACCCATTACCACTCCTAAATAACTGGAAAAGACCCCATGTACGCAAAATACAAGATTTCTATAATGTCCAAAGAGCATGAATGCAAGGAATTTTTTCAACTTTAGTTTCAATTAAAAAGTCAGACACAATTTTCAGTACCTTCCAAGATCAGCCTGTATTGAGTTTTCCTGAAGCTCGCCTCAAGAGTGGAGTGGGCGGCCGAGGTTTCACCAACATAGTCCACCGTACGGACATTTCCTGCAGCCTATACACAACCTTTATTAAAAACAACAGAGAAAATTCTCTCGTGATTTGAAAAGATAATTCCCAACAATACCGCAAGCAACTTGAGGACAATTCCTGACCGCGACAGGGTATGAGGGAGCAAATATCATGTCCAGTCCTTGTCTGGATTTGACTTCCTGTGCGCAGTTGAGCGTTTTTACTCAGATGTCAGTTCAGTTAACGCTAACATATGGCGGTATGAAAAACTTTGACTGTGGGGAACTAAGTCTCCTCCCTTTCAATACAAGCCTCTACCTTGCCTCCGCTGGCAGAAAATACGTCTATTTTTTAATGCTCGTTAGACATTTTTCAATACAAAAGTGTCTCTTCTTCTAAAATACTCGTAAATGTGTCGACTTCTATAACTCCTACTACTACTAAATAAAAAGCAAAACTAATGTGTTTTCCTTCTTAGAGCAACAGAATAAAATTCATACATTCACAAGTT
>VCRD01000896.1:0-10904 GCA_006783055.1 Trinorchestia longiramus
TCACCTTCACCCCTCAAAAACACAATCTGTCAGAGGGCTCGGCATAGGTTGAACATCCTAAAAGCCCTTGTTGGTTCTTCCTGGGGCCAGCAAAACGAAACCCTCACTCTCACATACAAGGCCCTCATCAACTCAGTCACCTACGCAGCTCCCATCTGGTTCCCCAACGCTTCCCCCTCATCTATAGCGAAACTCCAAACAATCCAGAACGCCGCCCTTCGAATAGCCTCCGGGTCCCACAAAATGGCTTCCGTCATTCTGTCGATTTTATAAGTAGAGGAAAATATCAAATGTCCACCAAAAATTAGAACTATCGGGATTATTTGAAAGCAGGTTTCACATTGGCAAGTCTTAAGTTTTGAAACTGCCAATAAAAGCAGCATTTTTAGGCACCGAAAGTAATTGTAATTCGTTACTATATTCTCTTCAACTGTATACTGTATTTTCTTGTTTTCCATGTTCTTAAATACTGATTTTCGGAAGTGTTGTTCCGCTACTGATAATAGAGTTTCGTCCTCCAGCTATTTCAAAATGAAAATACTGTATTTATACAGCTCAAAAGTTCTCAATGTATAAAAAAATGCTACAGCACCGAACAACTGAGCCATATACAATAATAAATGTTTTTTGTTAGCTAATGTAGTTCTTGACAAGACTATGTACTGGATCTCAATTTGTATTTACAGTCAATTATATGTAAGTTTTTTCAAAAGAGACGCCAAACGACATTATATTTTTCTTTCTTGTCCTTGTGAGAAGAATGTGTGAATTAAAGTCAGTCTGTGTAGGTTCAGCTGGAGACGATTTGTCAATGAAATGCAGTTCGGCCAACACATTACCTGTGTAGTACATAAGCCACATGTGAACCGACAGTGAAGATAACTGGGTTCATCTGAACAATGTTTTTAGATCAATAAATGTATTTGTGTTATAAGACCGCAACACTGACCTCTGGGGATCGAAAATGGTTGCAAACAGCCCCATTAAGGGCGTGATAGCAAAGCAACGAGGATCTACTCACTTGATCTCGACAAGCGGGAAATGTGTGAATAGGAGTAACTTGAGGCGTTTTATGCGTTTGCCACACGTCAAGCTGTGTAAGTTGTGCTGAGCTTGAGTTAAGCATGTGTTTGCAGCTGAGTAAGCGAGTGTTTCAATATCACAAAGCAAGTCAAGCAACGTGGATGCTTAAATGGAGTAAGGAGATATACAGGTTTAGCTTTAAAAAATCATCGGAGACAACGGTATCCTCAGGAACTGCAAAAAAATGTCATTTTCTGGATGATTTGCTGCTTAATTACAAATCGATTAGTTCAGTAATAGCCTCTGTACCACTACATGGACAAGTGATATTACTCTTACAGAGCAAACTAACAGCATTAAAAGCTTTAGTAACACCTGTAGTTATATTACCTGTCATAAAATAAGCAGCTTTTTACGTAATGGTATCTTGCACATGTTGGGCGAGGTCAGTGATTGAAGTGGAGCACTGTGTTGCAATGTGATTGTCGGATAGGCGAACCAACAAGCAAGGCATGAGCTACCCCTATGGCTTTAGTAACACACAGGAAAGTGATGCCCTCAAACCCAGTTATTTGCCGTAATTAAAACCATAATCTAAGATTTAAAGAATTTATACAGGTAGGAAGACGTCAATGATAATCACATAAATAACGAAGAAGTAATGAAAACAATGAAGAAATGTTTCCATAAAAAGGTTCAATTGTATAAAAAGTTTAGCCTACACATCTGCTTGAATACTCTCAATAGTAACATAGTGCATATCTCAATAAAACAAAAAAAAACGAAAGAAATAAACAAAGTATAGAAGATATCAGAAGGTTGGTAGCAAAGGAATATAAAACCGCAGTCTCCTCCATAGGAGAGAAAGAGAAGTAAAAAAGGAAAGATATGGCCCATTCAACTACAAACTAAACTCACAATAATATCTTGCAACAAGTGTTTCTGTTTCTATGAGTAGCTAACATTACCCAAGTTACACTACCGAGGTAAGGTACTAACAGTATACCCCAAGTAAAGCTTGGGCATTCTACCATATTCACCAAGAAATGTAAAACCTCTAAGATGTAAAAGAAGAAATCTCCCTCAATACATTTCTCTGGGGAGATATTTTCAATACCCTTAAAATAATATTAGCTCCACAACCTATTCCATCTGCCCAGACGATGCTGTTTACCATGAAAAAGATGCCAACATCACTATCGAAAGCTGTAAAATAGTACAAACACTCATTCTCAATACCATCAAAGGACCAGTACTATTGGTGTCAACACAAACAGAAAAGTTATTACAGGTACTCAGTCAACATCTTAATTCTTGACAAACAACTTTACAAGATACATTCAACATTACAATAGTAATCAAGATTGTAGTACGAATGCCAAACATTTGTTACTTGATTAATCTCATGCATTTCATAAAATATTAAAATCAGGCAACAAAATTGGTTGTTAAATTTAATATTTAGATACTTTTCATGTATACACCGTTCAATGCATTCATTAGAGTGAGAGTAAAAATTTACTTCAAGCAGCACCACAAAGATACAACTTTTTTAGTGTCTTGTATGACATAGAAGACAGAAATAAATTGAGAATCTCTGTGAAACAGAGAAGAAAATAATAAACTAAAGAAAACAAACATGGGCTCGTGTAAGAGATTTGTTTGCAAACCTCCACTAGTTTAGTAGAAAAAGAAGAAACGAGTAGATAAGGAAATTTAACCAACAGCAAACATCTACAAAAAATGGCTCAAGATTTTTCTCTCAAGCAACCAGAAACATCTTTGGCAAACGCAAGTCCCTTTGCAATGTTAATGTCAGACGCAGTTAATGTAACTGTCCCCGCACACTGCCCCAGCTCGAAGACGATCAAAAATCCCAGCCATTGACAAGGAGCGTCATGTGTCCACGACAACTAAGAACTATCACTTTCAACGTACTACAACGAGAATTTTAACCAAGTAATTGCATGACGTTGTTCTGAAATAACTTCCCCATTCAGATATCTACATTCGTAAGCCTTCAGAAAATCAAGACTTTTTTCATACTGGAGGGGCAGTGACACACCCACTTAACAATGAAGAGAGAAATGACAAATAAGTCTTCAAGTAAAACAAAAGGACATGAAAAACACACCTGCCCTACTTTAAGACAGAAATGCACGACCGATTGTCTCGAAATGTTCTACGCGTAGCTTAGAGTATCTTTGATAAATGCAATGTGTGTTGGGGTAATAGTTACGTCCGACACGATCAGCAAACTCTGCTTCGTATAAGCTTGAGAAGCTTACCCAATCTCTGATAAGCGCAAGTCTTTAAGAAATGTTGAAAAAGAATTCCCTAAGCTTATTCTCCTTTAAGGATTTACCGAGTTACATACAGATTACAGATGAGCACAAAAATAAAATGCTCCGAGTCTTCTATATATGAACACATAGAAAAGTTATTATTGCCCCTAGCTACAAAGACTTGTTATCACAGACCGAATTTCTCAGGCATTTCAGTGCTGAAGCTACACGGAAGTTGATGGCAAGTGATCCGTCTCACGATGCAGTAGACGCTGTCGCCCAGGCAAGAAGTCTTCAGCCTCTGAGTACTCACGTATTGCACGGGGCCAAGTGAAGTAAGTCGGGAAACACAAGTTCACAAAACAGATTAAAGGTAAAAATGAAGCACAATGCTGCGTGTTTCACAGGAGTTACACACGACAATAACACAAAGAAAACAAATGAACACCCTAAATAAAAATGAAGTACGCAAAAAAAAAACGGTTGATATGAGCAAGTATCAATTCACGAAAATATAAATGATCAAAAGGAACACGCTTCAATAAGTTACGAAAGGACCATGAATAAATAAGCATTAATTGAAGTGAACAAAAAAGCCTTTGTTCAAGCAAAAATGTGTCCAAGAAAAATCTTACGCATACGAGAGGGAAGTAAAAAGCCAATTAAAATTATCAACACTATTATTAGTGTATTAATTAATGGCCAGCTGTAAGTGTTATTAACATCACCCTTTTCATTAAATGACTATTATTACTTTTACTACCATTATCAACTCTGTGGTCAAAACCATTTGTTTACATATTAGGCGTATTACTGTTCATACATACACTATATCTAGAGTTCTACTAATGTATCGGCTCTAATAAGGCAATAATCACACAGAAAAAGCCAGTGAACTCAAGCAAATGAACAACGGTGCAAAAGTTCAGCGTCTCAGTTACCACAGCCGCAACATCTGGCAAAATATAAACATGGTAAGCATCTGAACGATGCAATGAATGGTGGAGTAAAAAGGAAGACAAACAAACACGTGAACGTACAAAGGCGGAATCATGTGACATAAATAAAGGCACACAACACAAAGGAGAAAGAACAAAAGGAAAATAAGACAATCTTAACTCAAAACTGACTCCACTAAGAATTCCCGAATTTTCTGTGAGTAGCTTGGGACATAACTGAGGTGTGATAATTCCCCAAAATACACTCCATAGGATAATAACCATAAGTTTACCATCTAACTAAAGCTCAAAAACCTACATGTACCCAGAGATCGACACATCTACAAAACATGCTTAAGGTCAATACTCTTCAGCAAACTACCCTTAATAAAGGAAAAGCAGATGTAGAATACCATGCATCACAGTCAGTAACAACTGAATCTGCACTCAATCTTCAAAACGTAAACTATTTCTTGACGTGATCTATAAGTCGTCTATTCTGCACCATCGCCATATACCAAATAGTGTTAGCTATGTTTTCAAAAACATCATTCATGAAATTTTTGGAAAAATTATCAGCTTTTAGAATATAAAGTAAAAAACAGTACAGACCCAGCACATTTAAGATAAGTAATGATGAATGAATATAACCAACAACAACCTCCCAGAAAGTTTCTGCCTCATGTACATATACATGCGAGGAAGAATCCTAAATTTCAACAGTGAACATTTTAAAAAGTCAGAATTTAAATAAATTCAGAACTGAAAACCCTCTAAAGTCTGACGTTGGATACAAACATAGTTACTACCACGATTTCTCTTCAATGAAAGAAAAAGAAGAACACAGCCTAACATGAGATTAAGACCACTTCTGACAGTATGTCAAACATCTGAACCACTTCTATTCAAGGTATGCATATATTTTCCAGTAAATAAATTTCAAAAGTTGCAGCACAATGAAGACTGTCGCAAAGTTAGTCAACTAATGGAGAGCAACCAGATTGAACCAAACACAGACTGTACAACTTCCATTCATGGACGAGCACACACAGTTGCAGAAAGGCAAGTCGGCACGATGCAAATTTTGTCATACTCGAAGACGACCACATGCGACCCTGGGTGCAGGAAGGTGGCATGCAACTCGGGCGCCAACGCAAAGGCTGCCGTGTTTGAAGCATGCAAAGCGTGACATCAGATAAGGCCATAACCATTCATCGTGCCACTTTAGATACGCCAGTGCAGGTACACATTCTGGGGTTACCCACAACATCTGCAGCCTACGTATCGTTTTTTGTCGTCAATAAGCAGCAAAAGTGTAGCAAAAGTGCGCCTGCGAAGGCATACCAGATAGGTGGAAACCTGAGTGGAGCGCAAAAAGGCGTCGAAATAATGAAGTTCACATACCTAGCAGATAATCTTCGACGCCACTCTTGGCAAGGGCCGAGAATCTGTTGAAGCCTTTTTTGACCGAGCCGCGCCCATCCTTGCCTGTTAATGACACCCGACACACGTGAGACATGGGGCAACAGCTCGCAGGGAGAAAGCCATTCGTAAGATTCTTGTGCGTTCTTCCTTCCAGGCATGCTTTAGGCTAAGTCAACTACAGAAATGACAGTCAAGAGAGATGTTTAAAACTATGAATAAATCAATAAGACAAAACAATACAGCATAAAGAGGTGAAAATTAATTCAGAATTAAAATTTTCAACATCAAAAACACTATGAATTAAATGAGTAACACCGCGTCTAGAGTACTGTAAGTTTTGCTAACAATTTTAACAATTAGCTTATATGCATTATTTTCTTTTAGAAGCCGAATAACGGAAACTTAGGTGAATAGTAGATGTTTATAAGCTGGAAAAGTTTAAAACTCTGTTTACGCTTAAAATTCGACTTCTGTTACCAAAGTAACCCTTAGAAACAATGAGTAGGTCTTTAAGAATCAACTGATGAGCACTTATAAATATCTCTGCTGACATTAGCAATGCATAGGTCATCGTGAGAACAAGTACTTTCGTAAAGCACGTGCTCGAATTCATTTAACGTGTTTTCAAATTTCATAACGAGGAGTTGACATCTTCCATCTCTCAAGACCTGCTGCAATACTCTGATCCAGCCAAAGCCATCGCGTGTGACGTCAAAGAGGAAAATTACCAAACTACGACAATCGTAGTCCAATGAACCTGAATAAAATATTTTACGGTCATGAATGTACACATTTAGTTCGCGTGTGTTACTCAGAAAACAAACACGGCCATTACACACCAACGAAAACTTTATAGAGCAGTAATCCTGGTCATAAAAACAAAATTCTCGTGAGATGCATTCGAATCAGACAATAACAAAGTTTACCCACACTCTTAAATAATTTAAACTTTCTACGAATCAAATTAATTTTTTTAGTATTTTTTAATGTTGGTGTAACTTAAAATATATATGCATTATATTGAACTGTAACAAAAGAAGAAGCTTTGACGTGACGTAGATGGCATTTGACAAGAGTAAGAAACCAAAATCAAACAATGCTAGCATTCAATACAAACGCTAATAGAGATAACTTAAGGTAAACGATCAGAAATGAGATATAAAGTAAAAAAGCACAGAGTATTGAAAGAGTCAAGTAACGGAGCGGTGATTCTAAAGAACAAACTGAACTGAGAACAGGTCAGTCAGAGGAACGGAGCACAAGGGCTCTTACTCACGAGGTGAGTAGAAAATGACTCGATACACCGCAATCACCGTTGTAAAAGAATGCTTAGAGAGGAACAGTAGCATGAATCAATGGCTGTGGGATAATGACAGCTGAATTACGACTATTGTTAAACTCGCCACTAATCATTTCGTGCTCATAACAACTAGGCCAAGTAAAGCAACTACGGGTGCTCTGGATGCTCCTCGTTCAACTAAGAAGAAAACGATCTTGCCGTCGTGCGAGCAGTGCGGTAAAGCGTAACCCATCGTGGCTATCAATTTCATTCAATAATAATGCACTTCAATGAGTGTGCAACTGATTCTTTGACAACAGAAGCTAAATTTTTACTGTGGTTTGGTATAGAAATAATTCGAATTCTAATTTTTATGACATTCTTGAAGATCCCAATGGAAAACTGACGTTAGAGTAACATTAAAGGTGCAGCCAAGCTCGTAAAAGTTTTGAAGTGTTCACTATAATTTAAAGAAACGAAGAAAACAGATCAGTAGTATACAAGTAAATCACAACACACTGGACGTAAAATCTGAAAAGATTTCACTTCACAAATGAAAGATGAGTTTAACTGTTACGAAGATAGGAATTACTTAGTGAAAAGTTAACCACCGTAGATGTATATTGAAATGTCAATACCACTCAGAGAAAATAATCACATAAAGCGCTCATCCAAATTGTCATTGGCCAGAAATTATCAAGAAAGGAATGGAATAGAAGACCGAACTCTTGCACAGCTCGCTAGAACGAAGCACTCTTAGGGTTTGATCAGATTGACATCCTGTAACACAGACAAGTACTCTAATGCCCGACGAATACACAACCCATATACTTAGGTACAGACAGACTTTAATTCCTTATAGACAAACAAAGAAAATATGATTCTCCAATCTGTCAGCACGGTACCACATTAAAATCGCTTTACTGTGAGGGAAGACAGTGATATTTTACGAGACCACTCACACGTCATGCTAGAGAAAGGAACCTCCAAGTCACAAAAGCACCCAGGCATCCAAGGTTTTACTTAAGCTTAGGTGACATGAACAAACTACTTCCAAATTCCAAACTACTTCCAAATCCAATTTCCAGGTGACGTGAACAAACACTGCTGGAATCTGGTACTGTTTCCTTTTAGCGTAACGGAAATGAAGAACTGCAGAAGTTCAACAATTCTGATGCTAATATAGAGTATTGCAGCCGTTTTGAAGGCCTTCTGCTTGCTATGTGACATCCTGGATGCAGGGATACAGACAATAGGAAAGAGATTGTAGGAGAAATTCTTTTTAGCTTTTTATCACTTGGAAGCAAATTGAGTATCAACTCACACTAGTTAGTCCTTTGAGGAATTTTCCAGAAAACTTGAGTGATGTTAGTGAAGAACAAAAACACCATCATGAAGATATTGAGGTTATGGAAGAAGGTTACCGACGCAGAACTCAAATTTGATTGCCTACTAGTGTTGGAGCTTTTAACTGTTTCACTGTAAGCTTAAAATTAGCACCTTTTGTAAATGCATAAAATTTTGTATCTTTAAAAAAATGATGAGTTGGACAAAAATTGATTCTATAGTTGGACAGAGCACATCTAAAATGAAGTAAAGTTTATTCAAAAGCATAGTGCCAGAAAAATTACGTCTACTTGGTGTTATTCTTTACGTTTTACAGGATCACGCTAAAAAAAACAATCTTTGTGAGTACCAACACTTTCAACGCAGATGACCTTACACTCGAGTCCCATTAGCATTTTTAAAGTACTGTATATGTTTCGAGTGATGGTTGGTACCTTGTGTCTGCATGAGCATGGTACTCATCATGAGGCTTACTATACTCGTACTGCTAAAGTTAGCATAAAGTCTTTGTACTAGCACAGTTGCTATACGATGCTTATACTGGCAAAATTTGTCTAAGGTGTCTACAGTATGCTGGCTAGGTTGGTATATAGTCTATACATACAAATAAGACTTAACATTAGTGGTTGATACTGGCTGGGCCTGGTTGATGTTACGTGTCTATACTGGCAACGTTAATGTTTGGTGCCAATACTAGCAAAGTCAATGTTGGGTGTTTATACTAGCAAGGTTTATGTTAGGTGTATATATTGGCAATGTTGATATTATGTGTCCATACTGGTAATGTTAATATTATGTGTCCATACTGGCAATGTTGATGTTAGGTGCCTATACGGGCAATGTTGATATTATGTGCCTATACGGGCAATGTTGATATTATGTGCCTACACGGGCAATGTTGATATTATGTGTCTATACTTGCAATGTTAATATTATTGTGTCCATACTGGTAATGTTGCTATTGTGTGTCCATACTGGCAATGTTGATGTCAAGTGTCCATACTGGCAATGTTGATGTTAAGTGTCCATACTGGCAATGTTGATGTTAAGTGTCTATACAGGCAAGGTTAATCGTGTTTTTACTAAAAAAAAAACTTTTAACATTAAGCTTCTATACCGATAGGGGATATGAGTTAAAAATAGCAAGAATAATACTACATGTCTATATACATACTGAACTGTAATGACTTGTTAAGTGTCTGGAACCGAATATATTTATATATATCTATACTTTGACTAAGTATCTGTCAATGGTAGCTCATGTATATTATAAAATGATTAACATAGTAATTTGCAATGTGTCTTGCCTGCTGGGTTTATTACCTTATGGAAATAGAGGCTAAGTATCACCCATCTTACGATTAATTAGTGTGTTCCTGCCTAAAGCTGAAATGAATATAAATAAATTCAACACCAATCAAGCCCTGATCATACACAACGCATTCTCGTCTGAGAAACACTCCAGTTAAGGTTAGAATTATCTGAGTACAATGACACGGTTCTTATACAAAATTTTATGCAGAATATTAGTAAAAAGACAAACAATTCAATATGGAAAAAGAGGGCGAACACGAGTGGCGCGGTCACGCTAGTTATGGGCAACGCCGTTACCGCTGTAACCAGGCCGCCACCTGAGCAGTTCTACCGTCAACGTGCGCTGAGCTGCACCTTCTTCCAAGCCTTTCCCGTAGAAAATTTCCTTAGACAGCAAACACAACACTAGTTATGTCGGGCACACAATGTCCAACTTCTCATAAACAAAAGCTCATAGCCGAGTGAATGGAGCACTCGAACAAATCGACTGATTGAGGATAAATCCATTCGTGTTCAGACGCAATGGAAAAATTTACTCCTAACTTCTTGTGCTATGAATAATGAAATCATCGATAAATAGAAGGGCACTAAAAATAATTTCTTAACACTACGGTTTTATTGAAATTCAACTTACATAGATATGAAAAAATCAAAATTTTGAATAATTATATCAATTACACCATGACAAACTGACTAAAAACTTCATCAAAATATAAATTTGAAACTGTGGCTCTAATAGTTAGCCAATTTCATTGTCATAAACGCTTTACTTAGAAAGAAGATCACCTAGAAAATGAGAATATGAAAAAATTATATAGAATGTCCTTTCAATGTTTAATGGTGATGAATGAATGACACCAGACATTTCCCTAACAAATACTACAGTCTTTCAAAGTAGAAGTTTAACAAAGTCCTAATTTAAAAGAAAAAAGCAGCCAACGAGCTGTCCAGGACCATACCTGCGATGCTGCCAGCGTCAGAGGCGACGACAGCAGCGCCAGGGTGCCCTCTGAGCGCCATGCTCCCACTGCCCCCCAGACTCCCCTCGCCTCCTACTCCGCTCTCCGAGTCATCGTCATCCCAGTCTTCGTCCCAGTCATCGGCATCGTAATTCTGTCATGCAAAGAAACATGAGATAGAGAAAAGCTTCAATAGGCATGGCTCAGGAACCTCAACACTGAGATTCTGATGAGGGAAAAATTTCGTTGACTGATCCCTCATGAGCAGCCTGCACACATGAACATAAGAACAGCCACTAGTATATCTTTTCTTTTTCTCAAAGTGCTTTACTTT
>VCRD01000896.1:11470-27336 GCA_006783055.1 Trinorchestia longiramus
TGATGGACATGAGTCACCTGCTGAGATTTGAAGCCAACATTCTGCTGGGGCTGGGGCTGAGGTTGCAGGGGTGCAGCACCCTGGCCAGAGGTGCCTGCCTCCCATGCATCCCAGGGCAAGGCAGTGGTGCCTGCTGCTTTGTACTCAGGGGGCAGACTGGGTGGAGGCATGGATGGGGGAGCACTACTAATCTCCTGCACAAGTATTACATGACATTACTTTCAACCAATGACCATAAACCTAAACAACTCATTCTTATGGTGACCCTTTTAAAGCTCTAAGGAAGATAGAAATGCACATTCTCCTATAACCTAGTGAGAGGACATGAAACACAAAGAAAGTGACAACTACATAACAACGACCAAAAAATGTTGTACACATTGCCATACTGAAGCAGGTGCTTCAACAGTAGCTTAGCTCTACTTCTACTCTACCTACTAATGCTAAAGACAATAACGTTCCTTGAGGTAGAGAACAATTATTGTAAGGTGGAACTGTAAATCATTCATTTCTTTACCTAAAAAAATGATAAATGTCAAGGCAGCCTGCTTTCCTACCATGAATGGAACTCCAAAAGAAGCTAACAAGAGAAAATTCAACTTTTTTAATGTACACCACAGATAACAACACTGATTGATTGTCACAGGAATCATACCTTCTCTTCTAGGAAAGAACACATTTTTCACTATAGAAAGTGCATAAAACAAATTGGAAAAGTACACCCACCTCTGTGTAGGCAGCAGGGAAGAGCCCAGCTTCCCCTAGAGCATTCATTCCCTCCCACCACCCATCTCCAACATTCTGACGAGTCACTGTGAGAATCTCTCCCTCCTTCAGGGACATCTCCCCAGAGTCGGGTTGAGCATCGAAGTCATAAAGAACTCGCACCTGTATCAAAAGAAGTAGTAATTGAAACATACTATGTCTAACTAAGCTATGAAATTTTTCAGCAAAAAATAAATCTACTGCAGCTGCATACAAAAGTTCTTTTGAAATCAATTAGCAGGGCTGTTCTACTCATAAAATAATTGAATTCAGTTAAAACCTACCATTGTCACAGCAAAAACCAATCCAAGTAAAAATAAGGTTAGATATTAGTGTTGACACTTTTATTGTTTAGGAATTGAGTATCATTGTTAATACCAGCTATGAAGTAGGTTGGGATTTTTCAGGAGGATTTTTCTAGTTTCTCAATTTTCTTTAAAATTAAAAGTTCTAGTGCATTATCTTAAGTGCCACTGGTCAGACATGAAGTTTTTAAGTATGAGAGCATCCATGTACTTTGCAGGTCCCATGGGCTTGGTCCTTCCACCTTGGATGTCACTGCAGCAGCCACACACAACATTAAATCACATTGCTACTCATAGCAGGGTCAGAGAGACAAACTGTACTATAAGCAATGTTACAATCAGGGTTTCTGAATTGATCATGATTTTAATATCCAAATTAGGTACAACTAGTTTAATTATTACAATTCACAAAAAATTAACCATCTTGTTGAAACTTTGACATCAATGCAGCACATTTTCTTAATAAAGTACCCTTTTTGATGTATGGTTGCTGCAGCACAGATGTCACCATTCAGTGTATGTGTGGTAACTGCACTCTTTTTTTTAATTTTTGTATTTCATTTTGACATTTGGTTAGCATTTTGACCACCATGTCATTATAGAAGCATTCATTTACATTAACACTTTTTTATGCATTTTTAAAATGGCTCAGATCAATGAAATCCTTGTTGATTGTGAAATACAAGAGGGCATTCTGTTCTCAAAGGCAAGATATGAAAGTGGATGTGATTTACTAGTAAATTAGAATGGTAAGGAAATAAACTAGAGCATATAAATATAGTTGCATAAATTTAGAAAGGCAGATAGTTTTGCTTCATTATATAGCTTTTCTACATGCAGCTCATCAAACCTAAGATTACTTCATGTTGAACAGTTGCAAACAGTTTGATCACCCTCCATGTAACCCTGACCTAGTGCCCAGTGAATAGTGCTTGCACTTAACCCTTTTGTGACAATTTTTGAGTGCCAATAGGACACATTATCCCAGTTGCTGCAAAAGGGGTTAAAGAAACTACAAGACCAACATTATCAAAATAACTGTGCTGTCATGGTTAGCAAATGAGGTCAGATTTTGACAATGATGGAACTCAAAAGCTGATCATATGACATAATATGTTCCTTAGCATAGATGGAAATGATGTAAGGCCATTGAATCTAAGCTCAATATTTGTTTTTGAAGCTCAGTTTTACTAGAAATGCACTTGAGATATTCCTTCACATGTATTACAGAAATTGTACAGTAAAATTAATAATATATAAATGCATACCTTTAGTAACATTTCATAGACCATGAATATTTATCATCAAAAGCAAATTATTATTTGTGACAAAGAAAGAATGTTCTAAAGTATTTAATATGGATGGAACATGATTAGGCTCATTTGCATGCATGCATTTATCCTGAAAGCTTTTTCCAGGAACCTGACATGATCTAAATACAAAAGATGAGTAAATTTTAACAGTCCTCATATCACTCATCTTACAAGCCATAATCTTTTCATGTTTGGTGGTACACATTTCATACCTACACGGAAGACATGTTTAATGCATGGTGGTACAAAGAGCATACCACTTTTTAAAACTGAGTTCCTGCACTGCTCAGCAGTTGAAAATTTGTACAACCATCATAAATGTAAAGAGAATATTCCTGTGAATTTATTAGTTTTTGAGCATGTCACACATTTTTTTTCTCTCAATAGTATGAGTCTGAAATGGATAACTGTTAGTGCTGGATGAGCAAGTGGCTACAGCAGAAAAATCTATTCTTAGAATTAAATGTTTGCATTTGATTGTTTAGTTCTTATTTTGATTACAAATAATATAAAAAAATATTAACATGGCTTATTTTGGAAAAAATTATATTAAAATGAATAATTAGAAAGAATGAACTTCAAATTTTATATGGCATTAAAAGTAGACCTGGTAACACAAAATGTACAGTATTAGTTTTAACAACTGAAAATGTTACTGTTAATAATTCCCATCAATACCTGACAAGTTTACAACAGAGCTGGAGAAATAGTCTGATATAGAAATACTGATAAGCCATTAATCCTTCACCCAAAACATCTATGATAAGTTTTCATAAATGAACGTATGTATAAGTTGCAAAACATATTGTTAAGTCAAAATGATGCTATCACTTAATAGTGACAAATATACCCTTCATTCATTTAACTCTTATTCAACACATTACTGATCCTGTAAGTGACAATGGTTACAAACCCAGTCTGCAGGGCATAGTGTGTGCATAATTTGGGTGGCCTAATTTTGAATACTAAGTTACCATGATTAAATATGCATTTGTATTGCCACCTTTCGCTGCAGCTGGTTTCCATAAGCCTATACTTGTTGCAGGTGATTCAAAATTCTTCCCACACTCTCAGAAGTGTTGCACAATCACAGCTTTTGGAATCAGTTGAATAAGGTAAGCCTATTTTATACAGGCTGCATGCACATCAGCACTCAGTTATTGAACAAGTACAATAATAGAGCAACTTATCTAATGTAACAAAGATTAAAGTTCAAATATTAAAGGACAGTGAAATAGTTATAATTCAATCAGCAAGTAGATATTCCATTCATAATTAACGTGGACACTTGAATATAATCATGCTGTAATATGAGAAACAATACATAAAATAAACTAAACAGAAATTTAAAATAACAATACCTGAACTCCCGACATAGTCGTAACTTGAATCAATGACGTGTTTAGTAATCTATCGTCCAACCATCACTGCACTCGACCATGAATCATTGGGTCGGGCTTCAGGACGCATGTACTCGTCCGCGAATACGTTGACACCCTTCTTTTCGAGACTTGAAATTTTCTGTTTAATTAAGCCTCCAGAATATTTTTATCTAGCAGCTAGAGCGAAAACAATCAATATAATGTAGCAAGAGTCAATAAATAGAAAAAATGCTGTGGGATAAACTTGAAGAGTAAATTTCCTTACAAATCAATGAATTGACACCACTAGTAATTTAAGTAATGATTAAAAAGTATTCTGCTATTTTTTGCTCCTAAACTTAAATGAAATAATTTTTTTCGTGCTCTAACGTAAGTAAGCGTTAGCATACTTGTACGTACTAACATCACTCTTCTTGAAGCATTCATATTCTGAACATCACTACTATCTTTGTACACCATAATTATTGTATATAATCAGTGTTAAAATAATGGTAAGAGAGTTGTACTGTTATATCTTCGATAGCAGGTACTGCATTGAAACTTGAGTTTGCAACATCCATTTAACAGTTAAACTACCACTGAACTTCATCGAAGAAAGTCAGGGCGATAACTTCCCTGCCTTCTGCAACTTCAAAGGTATTATTAAAAGCATTCCATACTGCATATAATAGCAGGAACCATCAAGACCACCAGAGTGGTCGACTGGCGAGCATCCCCGCTCGTGATGAGGGAAGACCCGGGTTCGCTTTCCGTGCCCAGCATTGGTCTGTAATAGCCTAATCAACAGCAGCTGAAACACATGTCCTACACGCTGCGATGCTGGACGCCGAGAGTAAGACTAGACCATCACGCTCATCAAAACAACTCACAAGCTTATAGAAGGCGTGGAGCTGCATGGACCCAACTCCGAAGCTCCAATAAAAGTGAAACAAGAAAAGAACTCACAAGCTTCTACTTTCAGTTGCAGCACAGAGCACAGGAATTGTAGCTCGGAGCATTATCAGTGCACTTGAGATATCAAGAATTGAAAATCCACAGTATATGTAATGTATACTAGATTGGAAACAAAGTTCTTTTCTTTCACATGTGAGGTTTCTGTAGTGGTAGTACACATCAGTATTTGCTTTGTACTAGGCCATTAGACACTTTTCTTATGACAGCAGGAGAAGAACTAATTTCGTTTTCTTCGCTTCAGGTGTTTCAGTTAAGCCAAGAACACAGCTTTCTCGATTCTTTACTATAATTCTCCTTAATCACGCTAAATCTATCCTTACTAAATTTACTTTTACTTTCCAATTTTTCCGTTTATATCACTCATCACCACAGCTTTTCTATACCGTTTAATATACTCTCGTAGTTTCATTTCCTTTGCTTGTTGAGTCCACCACACCAATCGCTCCAAGGTTGTTGAGGCTTCTCTTTCATTCCTTCTGGGCCTTTGAAAGCAGTAGCAATATCTTTACATTCCAGTGAGCCTGAAGTGCACAGTTTCAAGAATAGGAGCTGTGCTTTCACAATCATTTCCGAACAAAAAAGCTAGTGAACAAATTAACAAACAACTACTCGGATACCAGTGGGAGACACCTACCCTCCTCGTTGGCTCTACTCACAAAAAATCGGAAAGGTTTATTTGCACGAACGTAGTTTCTTTTCCTTACACAAACAATCCGTAATTTTACTAACTCGAATGTACTAAGTCTTGCACTAAGAAGACGTGGGTAGGATGGAATGCTTGTAAATTCTTATTTACACCTGCTAATTCCATTCGAAACAAAATAATGAATCCACAGATCGACACCAGTTAAATGTAGGAAGGGAGCGAGTCGAAATCTGTGTGGAAAAGATATGAAAAAACAATGAAAACGAACTTGAACTTTATTTAAACCATTCTAAAAAAACAACTATAAGTCTTTTCATATTTACAAATTTTCAATTCAATATACAACTTCATACTGAAGAGTTAACGTCTTAAATTAATAGAGTTGATTAAGATACATCCTTGTCTACATTTGTCAGCTGAATAGAAACAAACACAAAAGACACAATGAAGAACAAATGTAAGAATAAAAAATGAGGAAGAAGAAATCTAGTCAGACGCAAAATAGTCATGTAGAAAAGCAAACATTGCTAACGATCAACTTTAAACTCAACCCAAAAACGAACGCTCTACTTGGTCTCATCAAGCAACTTCAGCTTATCTAAAAAAATAATAAGCAGCCAGTTGAAGTGAAACAAGCCTCAATAAAAACACGTTTGTTCGAGGCACTCCTAAATCGAAGTAGAAGTGGTGAAGTCATGGCAACTGTTGCATTTAATGAACAGATGGTTTTTATTAGAGAAATAAAAGGATAAATAATTGCTTTCATGAACAATCAAGAAGTTATAAGTAACAAGCATGATAGACCTTCAACAAAATTGTTTCATCAAAGACAAGCATAAAGGAATAATTTGTACTGAGGGCTATAAATGTAAAGAAACAGAAAATGATACCCAAAGGTATGCAAATTAGATATGAGTGGTGTCATCTTCAACGAAGTCGTAAGCTTCTTCCCTTGAGACACACTCAACGTGTGACACTTTATTACGGAACTTGACACCATAAAACTTGTTGGCGTGCTCTAGCAGCTCTGGTCGGAAGGTTGTTGTGATGAACTGAGCACCGTCACTCAGCTCGTGAATGATGTCAGCCACTCCTTTGCGGTGAGAAGCGTCTAGTGCCTGTGACAGACAATATCATATCACAGATATGAAGTTTAAAATTCATAAATTTTCCCGCATGAATGTACCGAAAATTTTCAACTTCGAACCATGCTTCTGCCGAGTATTTTTAATTGGTACTCGAACCAGTGATCACCTCGATGAATTACTTAATTTTCAGCTAAGCATTTGTTCATTTTGTTGTTCTGGCATAGTTCTCGTAACTCTTAATTGACACCTTTTCCCCTGATTAAACGTATTTATAACTCGTTGGTTCTAATATTTTCAATTAATATAAACCCAATCAACCAACACAGTTATTGCCAATACCGATCACACCATTAAAATCATGCTTCACAGAAAAAAGCGCGATCTAATATCTTCGCTCACATTTCACAAAGTAATACAACTGCTCCGCACCAAAACAAACATCACTTAACGCTACGTCCACATACAAAATGAAACAAAATTGAAACAAATAAACTTCCATTGCTTACCTGATCAATTTCATCAAACAAGTAGAAGGGAGCGGGGTCACATTTCTGGATGGCAAATATAAGACCAAGAGCTACGAGGGACTTCTGACCACCGGACAGCTGATTCATTTCTCTCATCTCTGCGTTGCGACCCGTGAACGAGACACGGATGCCCACGCCAGTGAAGTTGTCCGTTGTGCCTTGCTGCTCTTCAGTCTGTCGTAAATTACAGAACATCAATTGAACGTTTTGTTGTACTACTAAAAAAATGCAAGTGATCTACTTTTGGAGTAAATAGAAAATTTGTTTTCTTGATTATCGCTGGAGAGATTAGGAGAAAGCTCCGTTCAAAAAATTAACAAAATATTTCAGTAACTAACTCTCAGGCCTCCGCTTCTGTAATCACAATTGTCCGTGTATGAGCGCTGAACAATTTCAGGGTAAATCTCCTCGGTAAGTAGATGAGGTATGGAAGATACAATAATGTTTAGAAAATACCACGACTCAACCACCCGTTTTAGCCAAGCATAAGCGAGACGTGTTGTCATAAGTGTAATGTTCATTGTGATGTGCAGAACGAGAGGACCATGTTAATATTAAAGATACAAACAATCAAGCATAAATTCCTTCAAACATCGAAGGATCAAAATCATTCACATTTATCCACATCTACAGAATGAGGAGGAAATCGTGTGGCTGTAGTCTTCAGTCGGCAATCAATATAGTAATATCATTACAAAATTTTAACTAGAAACTGCTGAATATGAAATTAAGGTAGAATAATATGTGAAGATGAAATTATTAGGAAAGCACTGAAATGTAAGCTAATTTTCTAATATTCTCCATATAATATTTTTTTATCATATAACCCAACATCCAAGTGATACCACCTCTTTCCAATTGAAACTCTTGTAAGCTTTCATTATTTCAATTTTTGTGAACACCCACGGTCGAAGCTAAATGGATTAATGAGAGAGCCTCCGACCAAGACGACCAGTAACAGTAGAGCAAGTGCCTCACCTCGCCTTCGTCATCACAGTCAGTTTTCATGACGAGCTGCGCGTGCCCCTGCGGCACCAGTTTCTTAAACACCTCGCTGAAGTACTTGGACACCTGCTTGAACGTGAACTGAATGGCCTCATACTTGCGTTGCTCCAGCACCTGCATCAGTTCCTTGATCTTCTCGTAGCTGTAACACAATCCAAAACCCACTGTCATACACAGGATTCTTCCAATACCTATGAGTCGGTACGTTTCCCTAGAATAGCTGAATTATGTAACAAACAAAAAACAGTAACTATCCGATAAAAAAATCAAACAGATCTCAAGTCTCCATTGAAACTTGTGCGTCAGTCAAAATTTCGGATAAATTTTAAGAATTTGGTCAAAAAAATTCAAGCTGAAACTTGAGTGAAAAAAATGAAATTATTACGAAGAAATTAAGCTCCTTTTAAAACGTTCATTTCAAGCGTGAATATATTGGAACTTAGGTAAGTTCTCACTACCATTTTGCCAATTTAGAAATTGAACAAGTGCCATCTGAAGACTGGCAACTCGGTCTTAAGGTGAACATTGAAATACGAATCCGTACCACTCAACTTTAAACGTTCTAATCCATCTTGCTAAATAATAATTTTGAAGCACAAGATGAAAACCTTATGCGCATTCCAAAAAGCGTAAGACTTAACTATTTTCATGGCGAGGTAAGAAATAGACTATTGTAAGACTTAACTATTTTCAGGCGAGGTAATTTCGTGAGGTAAGAAGTCAATTACAGTGGAAACTTGTGATACGAACAGCTCTGTATAAAAGAAATTAAAGATACGAGGCAAGTATAAAGAAAAATTCTACTCTAAATACGATCATTGACTCGCATAACGAGCCACGCTGTGGGTATACGTGACGCGCGTTTCCCGATCCGCCTCGACCCCTTGTGCTTTAGAGACGAATAATTCGCTATACGAGCTCAGAGTTGTAACGAATTAAACTCGTATCTCGAGGTTCCACTGAATGAAGTTCGAAATAAGAAATTTGAACGAGTCATTGAAAGTGTGAGGAAACAAAATATCGAAATAATGAATAAATAGAATATTTAACTTACCCTCGGTCAATTTCTTCCTTTCTGGCGACCAGCTTCTCTTTTTGTTCGGAGAAAGAAATAAACTGATCTAACGCTTTCTTGTTTACATGCGAATATTTTTTGAGCTCCATGTTAGCAGTTTCTAGTTTCTTAAATAGCTGCTTCGTCTGAAGAGTTTGGTACTTGTCGAATGCATCAGAAGGAAGAGAGCCTAAGTCACGAATTTTTTTGGTACATTCATCAATCTTTTGATGCAAGAGATTCTGCCTGGAAGCCATTTTTTCCAAGTCTTTAGCGTCATCTTCCATCTGCTCCATGATCTCCTTCTCCTTGAGCTTGTATTTTTCAAGCTCAGCTTTCATCATTTTGTCTTTCTTCTGCGCCTCGGATACCTTCTTGTCAACCTCCTTGAAGAGCTCGGACACTTCAATAACTCGAGCATCCACTCGCACGATCTCACTCTGGCTGTGGTCCAGTTGCATCTTTCTGTCCTCTACGCTGATCTCCTGCAGCGCTTGCATTAACTCGTCCTTGCGCCGGTTCAAGTTGTTCGTCAATAAATTCTCAAGTTTGTTCTTGTCGGCCTCGAGCTTCATGCGTCGCGTGAACGCTTCTTTGTTCTCCTGTGTCAGACGACGGATGTCGTCATTCAGCTGATCTACCTCGTGCTGGTCCTGAACAAAAGCAATAATACAAATATTTTATTGTGAGAACTTTTATATGTAGTGTATCAAAGTTTTGTTGGTGAAGAATATTATCAGAAAGGTCTAAAGAAGAAAGAACAACCAAAATAGAATACAGTTAAACCATTGAGACTGCAGATATGAAACAGACTTTAAACTATGCACGACAACCATTGTGGGAACTTTGAGTAGGGAGGGGATTGGCAAGTAACTGAACATTGAATTAATTGAGTCAAGCGATAACTAGTAATCGTGAAAAAGATGTACGCTGTCGAAACTGGTAAGACAATACATAATACAATGTATTGATGAGTTACAATGTATACAATGGTCGAAGATGAGTCAGATTATTTACGGAACCTCGAAGGTACTGGTCTCCAAGTCATGCATGATGGGCCCATTATGGATTAATGCACGTCTAAATTGTCTGATTGTGTACACCTGCCTGATCATAGAGATTTCTTTCTCTCACACCTAATTTTATTGAGAAACAAACGAGTAAGACCAGGCTCATATTGCAATACCAAAAACTTGGCAACACGAATTCGTCACTCATTTTCATAAGCCCGCTCTCTAACCTTCTCAGGAGGTACGTAATTCAGGCATGTTGAGAGAACGTGAAAGTAATGGAGTTATGAAGTCCCAAATGCAACGAAGCTGCGCGTGAGGCACACCGACAGATGGATGCATGCAGTGAGAGGAGCGTCAGATAAGAGATTCGCCTGCATAAAATGCTAATGTGTACGCTCAAGACCGTTCATGAGTGCATTTTTAAGCTTTTTCCACTGAAAACGAAGTGAAATTCTTTGATGCAGTCTAGTCTTGCATACTACCTTTTTTGTCAAGATACCTAGACCACGGGACAGAAACCCACAGTATGACGTGGCACGGGTGAACCAGCAAACTAGAGCTTATCGGCCTTTCGGCAAACAATAAGCCTGATTTTTTTAAAACAAAATGAACAAAGGTGCTCGACGGCACGTCAGAGCTTGACTCATTGCATGAATGCTGAGATTATTCTTCGTCCCCTTCCTCAATGACTATAGGGGAAAACAGTGAGATTTATTACAACACATTAACACTTTATCATACACTGACGGTATTTTACCACGCAAAATATCTCTCCCTAATATTTATTATTCACGTACCCATCAATAAAAAATAAACCTATAACCGCTAACAATGAAGTTTCCTTCTTGCTGTACAGAAAGAATCGAAGAAGAAATACACACTGAAGCACACCAGTCGGTGCAGCCGCTCTACCTGGACGCTGAGAGTGGCAAGCAAGTCCTGGTGCAACTCTGACTCCAGTCCTTCCTTGGTGGCCTGCATCGCCTCCAAATTGGCCTTCAGTTGCGCCAGTGACCGCTCCTTCGGCTGCTTTGACCGCTCTAAGTTCTGTTGCTCTTCCTTCATCAAACGGATGTCTGACTTCACCTTTTCAAACAAATTTCTGTAGGAGAATCAGAAAATTGATTAAATATTTTTCATGACCAAAATATCATCCTAAAAATGTAGACATACATGGGCAAAATCTTTGATACAAGTTGTGAGACTGATTGTGATGTTTGTCTTCAGATTATGCTTAATTTGAAATGAGAAAACAATATGTATGGGGTAGAAAAGTCGATCAATTCTGAAAAATTGACTAAGGCTGTTCAAAAAAGTATCCTAAAGTGGATGTAAGATCAACAGAGGCAGAACTACATGAATGAGACAGAATATTTAGTACATATTAATAGTGATTTTAGAAACTAAACAACGGCTTCAATCCATCAAACGATAATGGAAAAAGGAATGATGCACCACCAGCTTGATCGACTGGTGAGCGAATCTGCTTGCGAGCGGAAAGACCCGGGTTCGAATCCCGCTGCCGACATGGTTGACGCAGCTAGAAATACGGCATGGGACTTGGGTAAACAACCGAATAATTATCGAAGTAATTATCCGACCCAAGAATGGGCCAGAAGGTTCGTCCCTATAGCCTCATTCTATTCTACTTACCGATCACAAAACTAAACTAATAATCCCATAGGACTAGCACGGCTGATACTACGGCAGGCAGTTGAGAAGGTCTCCAATGAACGGTCCTCCATACTACATCTTTGCGAGGTCAAAAAACCAACCCGCATACAAGCAATAAATCCTGAACTAACGCCGAGCAACGATCTCCTTAGGGCACCATTTTCCATGTATAAATAAGTCATTCATATCGAAGAATAGGAAGGAGAGCGAAAATAAATCATAATTTGAAGCCATATTTTCCCGCATTTCCGCGTTGAAAAGAAATGCTCAAGTGTACAAGCATTCGTATTCACGAATGATTTTTATTAGTTAAAAAACTAGACTATAACATGAAAACCCCCAAATAAATAGAATAAGATGGGACACCAACAACACTTACTTGGCTTTGCTGTTCTTAATTTCAGTTTTCTGCATTTCTCCGACGATTTTGTTGATTTCCTGTTCGGTGTTCCTGAGAGTGGATTGTAGTTGCCGTAACTCCGTTTCCGCGTTGTTGATTTGATCCTGCAGTTCCGACCTGTTCTTCTGCATCTCGAGACGTGACCGGCTGGAGTTAAAATAGCCGCCTGTGAGCGAGCCCTTGCTGGACACCTGCTCATACCGAACCACAAACCTTTATAAAATCTGCTACAGTGACCGTAGAGCCAATTTCAATCACGATGTTTGTCGAATATTATGAGTAGTTCAGATTCAAATCTACACACGATAGGAATGAACCAAATAATCGCAACTGGGATTGTTCTCAACACTCGGACAACAGCAGGAACATCGAAATATGCATCAAGTTCATGAAAATAAAATTTGTGTATATGCTCCAAGCAAAAAAGTTGGTATACGAGCATTCAACATTATCCATATTCAAAATTAGAAACGTTACAGGAGTAACTCGAGAGTAACAAAAGTAAATTGTTAAACATCTAACAGCTCGATCTGACACTACGTATTTGAAGGGTAACTCTTTTTGATTATAAAAATCTTTTCAAAAATCAGAATAGTATCAAATAACGGGTACCCAACGTCCACGAACTCGACATCATGAATTAGAGACAAAATTCTTACAACGCGTTCGAGTGAAGCAAAGCTTCAGAACCAAGAATCAAACTCCAAAACCGATGCTTCGCTCACGCTAAGACTTGATGTTAAATTCGAGTATTATAAAGGTATTTCAAACATACATCACCGGTGCATATATGCAGCCCACGAGTCAAACATGAATAAACGTTCCACAAATAGAGCTACCTAATCCTAGTTACAGGAGAATTCAACAGTGATTTCGCACGCAACTGAAGAAGACTCTATTCAGTTCCAATTTTTAATGAAATAGAAAGGATAAAATAAGAAAAGTAATTGTAAAGTGTGCAAGTCAGTAGCGTTAAATATCAGAAACTCTTAATGGAGAGAAAGCAGGTCTATCTAACAAATGAGAAATCTACAAACCTAAAATTAACTCGGCAGTTGATAGGAAGTAACAATTCTGCTAACACAGTGATTACAAGGAAAGCAGACGAGGGCAGACGATTTGCATCGCAATCGAAAAGTAGGAAAGAAAGTGAACAGAAACTGACTAAAAAGGTCAGCTAAAAATGAGTCACGTTCTCTGAACGTTTCATGTCCTGAAATGAATGTAGGCCTAAATAAACATTATAACCAAGGTCTATCAAATCTTAATATTATTCACGCTAAATTCCTCATGTCCAAACTTGAAGGCAAATATGTACATTCCGAAAATCTACGTTGAATGAACGCATTCCTACCCAATACAGCAGTGAAAGAAACAATTTCAAAATTAGGAACTGCACGAAAGAGCAACGAGCTGTCACCTGATCTCCATCGAGCGTGACACAATCGAGCTTGGTGGAGCGGGCGAGGTTAGTGGCAACCTCCAAGTTACGGCAAATAAGCGTCCGCCCAAAGATGTAACGCAGAGCCTTGTTGTAGCGCTCGCTGTAAGTCAGCTTGCTTACCATCGGGATGGCGTCCTGATGACACGAAGTAGAAGGTTAAGATTACGATACACTCGTGGCTTGATACGTGATTGATTTGAGTGAAAAAGCAGCAAAAATTATTTCACGACTCAGTGAAGGTTTCTACTCGGATGGAAATACGCAGAAATAAAAAAGAATATAAACATAATAGTAATCAAACAATTGTAAAAAATACCACTGACAACTCACGTTCGTGTGTGGGTAGTCAATATCTTTGACCGTGAGTCGGTTCAGAGGCATGAACGTGACTTCACCGGGCAGCTTTTGCTTGTTCATCTCCTTCAAGATTTGCGTACCAACGCGGTCGGATTCCACGATATGGTGAAACAGCCTGGTAATCAGAAATATAAATTAGCCTACCGTACAAAATGAAACTGCATCACAAGTCGACTGCTGAATCTCGAACCGCCTTAGAAAGATACACTATCACAACTAAGAGAGAACAGCCGTCGTTACTATAACTAAATAATAAAGATATCATAGAAAGATCCGACTAGATAAAGTGAGATTTCGATAGAAGAACCAAAACTGCTCGTCGAACGGAACAATGGTTACAAACAGTCTTTTGATTACCTGCTTCCAATTTAACCTTGCATATTCTCTCCTGCCAATAAAGAAGATTGTTTCACTTAAAAGATCGGTTTAATGATACTAAATGCATCAGAAAAACTAGTCTCAAGTTATTTAATACTTATGTCGGGCTTAAATTTCCACTATGATCCTAATAAGCTAACGATCTGGTCTAATTATGATAAAACAGTAACAAAACGGCTAACAGCACTCTGGCCCCAACTTAAAATTTACCCAAAACGTGCTGTTAATTAAAGAGCAATAGTCGTAAAAAATGTCCCGAGCTCAAGACTGCATAAGGAAACAGCAAGTGTAACGGAATTGTAACTAGTCGCACATATTGGTATCGAGCAAACGATGCAATTAACCAAAGCTTTCATTAATACTGCATAGACTCACGATTCCCGGCTAGTATTGCGTGCTTTGTGGGAATAATCTAATTCAAATTGTCATTGAACACTCCTCGAATAAATAACGTGTTTTTTAAATTATTATTTCGTATCAAGGGGAAAAATATGAATCAAATCCGAGGATGTTGAAATTCAAGCGTATCATTTTGAATATACATCAAGGATAGAAGAGACAGTAATACTAATCCAGCAGCAGCACAGTGAGCTAGGGAATACGAGCTAAGGCTACAACAATAGCACGGTATAAAAAAAGAGAGACCTGCTGCCAGCGGTGACCTCGACGGCAGTGTAGATGCTGCGCTCACACTCGAAATTCTCGATGAGCAGCCCGAAATACTGGGGTACGATCTCGGCCAGATGGCCACCTCGATCTCTGAAGGTGTCCAGCACCTTCTGCACACTGTCGCGCCCATTCAGGATCGGCTGAGAAGGGAAGGCATCAACAACAATTACGTTTTGTCGTTCATGCGATCAACAATATTTCTGGAGCCTGCTTCCAGAGGCACAGAGACCCGATAAGCCTCAAGTAGAATATAACCTGATAACAGGTTCTTGCTGCAAGCGTACTTGATATTGTATGAAACGTAGTAGCAATGGATATGCACTACCTTCTGAAATATGTTAGCTGCTCATACAGAAATATAAAATGAAATAAAACACTTACAAGATTTCCAAATTTGCTATGCCAGCTCTGCAGTATGAAGCTTTACACACTCATAAATGATCAAAATCAATAAATAAAGAACGACGAAAATAGCATACACAACATTATTACAGTTAAAGAATTATGTACATCTCATCACGTCTGATTTCAATACCGTAATGAGTATCTCTAAGAAACAAAAATTGAACCATTTGACAGACAGAAACATTTTGTACACAATACAGAAGTCACCCAAGAAAAAACCAACGAAAAAAAACCTCGTTACGAATATGAACTCAACAGTTTCTGGCTAAAGTGTACTCGGTTTTGCAGTTCATGGCCTACTTCCAATGCTTATGAAAAATAGCTATGATACTCATGGTACAACGAAAAGCTACAACAAGGAAACACTTAAAAGAAACGGCTCTGAAGAGGACAATCTTCTTAACGTACATCTATAGCCTTTCAAAAAATTTAGCTTACAATGAAAGAAATACATTGACCATTGAAAGACGACAGGAAAGACGTTAAT